>PVJC01029601.1:0-21758 GCA_004026665.1 Murina feae
TTCCTCAGTGGGTTGGTGTGGGGATTTGGTGAGGTAATCCGTGGAAAGCAAGTGTTGGCACATAGTTGGCTTTGATAAGTGGTGATTGGGGCCTGGGATACCGTATTAACGTCACTAGATTCAAGTGCCGGTGTCGGAAGCTGAGCTTTCCCCCCAACAGTGTGTGTATGAAGTATTGGTGTCACACTTTCTCTACCTAATTTTAGGTAAGGTTAGAAAATTCAGCCATTTTGTTTGTCTCTTTCATTGTGGAATAGAATTTACCTGCAGTGCTTTGGTGTATTTTTGAGTGAATATGTTTAAATTGAGATGCGTTAGCATGACCTTATTCACTTTACACTTTAAGGTGGAGAAACACAAAATTGCAATTTGTTCGCCTCTCACATTGGAGTGTGTATTCAGCAAACACTGACACAGGCCTGCGGGGTCCACAGAAATGAATCCAGCAGTCTCCCGCCCCAGCCCATGGTGTGGGAATCATACTCTATGCTGGGATCTGGATGACCCAGAGGCACAGGGGCCTGGGGAGCCGGGATGGAGCAGAGATGTTTGAACTGGATCTGGAAGAATCAGATGCTAGTGGAGAGTTAAGGCTCCCCTGCTTATCTGCAGTTGTCAAATGTGAGGTGCAGCCCACATAACACTTCCTTGAAATGAGGATGCAAAGGTATTTATTTATTAGGTTTTTCCTGTTCTCCCACTGGCAGGGATCATAGGGAGTTGATTGAAAGTAATTTTCATCTGTATATTAGACTAAATTATCATATTCAAGGACTAGCCAGCAAAAAAAAAACACACCACACATCAAAATTAAATTGAGCATTTATAACATTTGAAACAGTTGTGATTATATATTGATGAAGCGTTTTGCATTATGTAGAAATTAATTCCATAACTCTAACTAATGGACTCCTGAGTTTCACCCAGTTGGAATTTTCTTTCTTATGACTGCATCATGCCATTTTAATTTCTCTTTGGAGAGTTTGATGGCTGTAGCTCCTGGTGCAGCTTTCCCATTGTCAGTTGGCTTTTTTTTGCCTTGGAATGGAGGGATGGCGCCGTGGCCTTATTCATATATACAGTATATACACGCCGTGGTCCCAAGAGACATGACGGCTGGCGGGGGTGATCTTACCCTTGAGCGAGTGATGTTGGTTCCCCCAGCTCCCTGGCTTCCTAATTTAGTCCTGGGTCTGAGGATGGAAGTCAAGGGGAGGGTCCATAAACGTGGATTGGAAAAAAATCGCATCCTCATTTTTACTAACTTCTTACTGAAATTTAAGATCATCTTCAATTAGGAATGTAGTTATCAAACCCAGGAGCATTAGCAGCTCCTGTGACGGTAACGTCAATAAAATCAGTTATTTTTATGCTGCGTTATAGTTGTCACACGTTTCTTAAAAATGCTGTCTACGCTCATATTTCACTTGCTTCTGGTCTTGTGAAATATGGTGATAAACACACAATTCTGTGTCACAATTATTTGGATACATTTCTATTAGCAAATTAAGTTCTATTGTATTCCCCTGTGTTCTAGATTTTACATTTAAAAATCTTATTCTGAGAACAGGGCCCATGGGGGTCTATCAAAAAGTTTGGGAGCCTCCGCTTTGGTCCTGGGGTGCATTTGAGAGGGGGCAAGCCAACATTGGCTTAGGTAGGTCTGGAGGGAATGTGGGGATATAACTAAAAGCTGAGATACTGTCTCTCAACCTAAGATGCCTGCTGATCCCATACAGTCTTGCCTGTTGCCCCAAACTCACAGCAGCACACAATTTAACACAACCTCAATAACTCTTGTGGTCATGGTGTAAAATATGTTCACCACACGTGCAAAAGGGTTAAACTACATTCTCTGTAGCCTTTAAAAAAAGACACAAACCCATTCCCACCCAAAATTGGTTAAAACAAAAATAGCTTAGGCACTTAGAGGGGTCCATCTTCAGCTGTCCCATAAAATCTTACACTCCGAAACGACTGCATCCCAGCGTTCCCGGTTTACTATTTTTACCGCATTCATTCCTTCCGTAGATACTTGTCGCACGCACACTTCGCACGGCATTGCGTTGGGGATGTTGCAGATTCATCCTGCTGCCCTTGCAAAATCTACTTGAGATGTTTCTTCCACATCACCAAAACCTTCAAATCACTGAAGTCTTCTTTTCAAGTTGCAACCATTCATACATCGAGCACATTTATCTTGCTGTGAGCCGGGCACTGTCCTAGGCGCTCTGGACTATGTTAGTGAGCCAAACAGACGGTGATGCTCGTCTCCTGGAGCTGGCGCGCAAGCGTGTGGTGTGTGCTTTGAGGTTTGCGGGACTGTGTCCTGAATGTGCCACAGAAGCTGCTTGCCACTCACGGACCTGCGTGGTGGGCTCACGTCCTGCTCCTGTGGGTCCTTGTGTTCTGCTGCCTCAGCTCAAGCGTGGTCACAGCGCTCCTACGCTGAGCTGTGTAGGGTGGCTGGGAAGTGGGGGGTGGGGTGAGGTAGGGGAGAGCTCTGTTGTCTACAGGATATTTGGAAATGTGGCCAAATCTTTCAGTGGTTGGCATTATCTGCCGCTGGCTGGTCTCGATGACATTGTTGTCCTTTATTAGCAGTTCTGTGCTGAAAGGCATTTGGAATGATTACTAGTTCATTGCCTTTAGGTACTGTTACTTTATTTTTTAGTGGGTTAGAGCCATTTGTTTTGCCTGTGATATTGTGGGTAAGGAATTTGAGAAGGCCTCCAGGGCAGTTTGTCCAGCTGGCTTCACGGGGGGTGGGGGGGGCACCGAGGTGGAGGTGATTCACTTCCGAGGTGGCATCTTTGCTCACATGTCCGTCTCAGCGTTCCTGGGGCTCAGACCCCAGGGCTGCTCCCTGTGGCTTGGGCTTCTTGGTTACTGTTCCTTTAACAGAGGTTGGACCTTTTCTTATTCTGCAAATGTGGGGTACCAGCTAGGCTTCATTGGGGGCTTATTTCAGCGTTGCAGCTGCAGAATTCCCCCAACAGGGTCCGTCAGTTCAGTGGAGAGATTCGTAGCGTCAGCCGGGGCAGGACGGAGGGCTGACTTTCTCCTAATAGTTGCAACCAGCAGCAGCGGGAGTCCATCTCCATCTTTTTAAAGGTTATTCTGTTTCGTTTCTGCTCCCAGATGTCCCTCCTAATGGACTGTTTCTATCCGGTCTAGTGAGCAGCTACGGGTTCATGGTCATGATTCTCCTACTTATTTCTCACCCCAAACACGCACACGAGCATCTTCCATGTTCTAATGTCACTAGGGGTGCAGGAAGTTGATGCAAAGGTTGGGATGCTCATCACACATTTGCCAAAAGGGCTTATTAGTGAGCAGAGTTTATGACAACTAGCATATGGTAAATTGGAATTGGATCCGAAATAGGTTAAAAACGTGTTTTTTTCTTTAAGCTATTCCCGTTGTGTGCAGTGTTTGCAGTGAAGGAAATGGATGCTGTGGTTATCAGAAAGGAGTGAGATGGTTCTGTGTGGATTGATGTGTTAATGCTGTAGGCCCATCCATGATGGTAAAAGTAAGTTACAGGGCACTGTGACCCCCTCCTCCAGTCCTTTTGTAAAGGAAATTACCTTTCATTGTACACAAAGCACCACATGTAAGAACTACCAAACTGTTAATGGTGGATATGTCTGGGCCGGGACTATGGGTGACTTTATATGTTTCTATATTTTTTATTTCTTCTACATGGTTGTGTATTAAGCTGAGCATTAGAAATAAAGGATGACTCAGGGACATTCTGCTGCTGGGGTTTGCATGGGAGCTGGAGTATAGAGAAGGGGTCAAACAATCAGGACTTGGTCTCCTTGGTTCGGGAGGTTGGCCCTTGCATCCACGTGATGTCACATCCGCCTCCTGACCTTGACTCCTGGAGGGGAGTCGGAGGCAGGGCTCAAGGCGTTCCTCTGTTCTGTCCCTTCTGCTCACTAGCAACCTGCACGCAAAAGGTCTCAGTCATATGACAATTGACCTTCCCGTTCAGCTCAGAGAAATCAGCCCCTTTGGCCTAGAGGCAACCTGGGCTGGAGCTGCCTGGGAGCCCAGGCCCCAGGGATGCGGGGAGCAGAGCGTACATACCAGGGAGATATTCCAGAGGGAAAATCACACGCTATGTTTTCCTCCTAAAACGGGTAGAGAGAGGGAAAGGATTCGAGAGCAAAGCCTACGTTTCCCAGTAGCTGCCTCAAATCTGATAGTGATTCCGTTCGGTATGTTTCAAGCACTCAGAGTGAAGCTAAGGCGCCACCTGGGGCAGGTTACATAGGAGTCTTGGGTGTTTGCACATTGTACTGGGAAGTCAAATTCCTGTTTGATTAAGAAGACTAGACCTGTGGCTTTGGGAGTGAGCACGCCCCCTCCTGTGTTTGTGTCTGGCCTGCGTGGTGCTGTTCCCAGCCTCGCACGGAGCTACCTGAGTCCCAAGACACAGCCCAGCCACCATGGGGACACGCTGCTTCTGGTGGCTGAGGCCCAGAGCCCTACGCTTGGCACAGGGAGCTCTCTCCCGTGCAGCTCCTTTGGGGGCGCAAAGCCTTCCCTTTCACCGAAGAAGAAAGGCCTCCCTTGGCGGTCTGGCCGGAGCCCAGAGACTTCCTTCGCTGTCTGTCCCAAATGTTTAGGGCCGTGTCGCCGGTGACTGCGCTCTTTCACGTGAGGTGTGTTACCAGTTCCGAACGAGTGACAGTGCTTATAATAGTTCTCACTGAGCACAGATCCTGACTGTTCTTAGCCGAGCCTCAAAGTAAATAACACAGACAGACAAACAGTTAGTTGCAGGCGAATCACACACGGTTTATTTGCCAGGTCCTGATGGCTTTCAGTCCCTGGGAAGTCCACCCGGAGATGCTCACTGAGACACACCACACACGAGACGTTCGGAGAGTAAGCGGCCGCGGGGCCTGGCTTCGTGGAGCTCCTGGAAGGCACCGAGGCAGAGCAGAGTAGGCCGGCAGTTGGAGACGAGTCTGTGGAGGGCAGACAGGTGTCTAGCTTCTGTGCTTAGATCTTTTCTTTTATATCCAAAGATGGGTGTGGTGGTGGTCTGTCAGCGGCTCTCAGGCACGGGGTCTGGTCCTTACAGATAAGGTTAGGACAGTTCTCAGAGAGGTAAACAAGTTACATCTTTAGGTAAGGATCTTGTCAGGTACACACAGCTTCTACTATGGAGTCCAAGGGTTACACACAATTCAAAATGGAGTTTTACTTATGCTAACTTAACAATTGCTCTAACACTGTGTACTGAGGTGGATTCTGTTAACAGGTAGACTAGGAGGGACGTGAACCCAGGGAGAGGGCGAGGCCGCGTGCCACTCACTCCAGCGGCCCCAGCCACTGAGGACTGGCGCCAACCGGCTGCAGGCGCGGACCCCGGTGCGAGGGGAAGGCGATTGCCTCTCGAGAGAGTTGGAGTCGTCTTTGAGTGGCACATTTTACCTGCCTGTGAGGCACTGAGGAGATACTGCGTTTTTCAGTCCTGTTGTTAGTCCTTTAGTGTCGCATGTGATTATAATCATTTCTCATTCTATATAACAGGGAGCACAGGGTCCGGGAACAGTGCGTGGTAAGACATTCAAACATGAATTCTGCTTTGGCCCCTTCTGAACCTTTTTGATAGGACCTACAATTTCATATAGTCCCTCTTTTAGAGCGAAGAAAATGAGTACATTTGGACTCCTTGGGGTCTTTGGTGACTGGTTTTGTTCTAAGAAAAGCAGAATTGGGTAAATATATGTCATCCTGTTGTTCCATAATAATTTATTTGAAATGTACCCCATACTGAGTTTGTATTTCTTTCTTCCTAACCTCCTGATCTATTCCTTCAGCGCTTGGCTTTCATTCTGCTTAGTCATTTGCATATTTGTTTATTCCCTCTGTAGGTTCCCGGAGGAACGAGATCTATGTGTGATTTCTCTTTTATTCCCTGCAGAATTTGGCATGAGGTTTTATATATAGCAGGAGTGTGAACAAGACTCTCACTTTCAAGCCACAGACACCCAGTGTAAAATGGCATAAGGAACAGGAGATGTGTTGGCATAAGAGTCCCAGTTGCTGGCTTCAGGCGTAGCTGGATCCAGGTCCTCCACCATTTCAGAGACACTGTTCTCACCCTCTGTCCCACTCCCTCCCTCCCTGTCTTTGCTTCGCCTCCTCTGGAACTCTCTGGCATGCATTTATGCACAGTGCCACCGCAATTCCAGGCTTATATCCTCAGAACTCTAAGTCCAAAAGCAAGATTTCTCAACCTGGGCACTACTGACATTCTGGCCGGGTAATTCCGTTGTCTGGACTCTCCTGTGCCTTGTGGGATGTGTGACAGCATCACTGTCCTGGTAGCATCCTTCCCGCTTCAGTTGCAACAACCAAAAATGTCTCCAGGCTTTGCCAAGTGTCCCTGGGGGAGCAGAACTGCCCCTGCGTGAGAATCACTGGTCTCCGTGATTAGTAAGTTTCCTTTTTTCCTGCTGAGCCCATGAAGCACTGAGGCCTGGCAGCCCTGGGTCTGGGTTGAGTTATGCATGCACAGCCCTGAACTGAGGCCATGGGGTGGGGTGATAGGGGATGCAGGTGGGCTTTGTCCAGGATTGCCAGTCCACTCGTGACCTGGGGCTGGACCTGAGTGTGCCACCGAACCATTGGAGTGGGAGTGGGGTAAAGTACTATTTATTGTTAGAGGAAAGGGGATGGAGTTTATTCTTTAAGATCAAAACAAAGGATTAAAAAAAAATCCTAAACCAAAGCAGAAACCACATGGCCCACCACAGGGACTGGGAAGTCGTATTGAATTGAGAGCAGGCTTAGTGTGGGAGAAAGAGGGTGTCATCAGCAGGTGCTGTCCTGGCCCTGTTGCTCATTAGCTGGGTAACTTTGGGCTCGTTCCCCTCCCCCTCCCAACACACACACTTCTCAATGGAATCAGATCATGCCTGTGTAAATATCCTATATAATAAAAGGCTAATATGCAAATTGACTGAACTGTTGGAACTGGTCGCTACAATGTGCATGGACCACCAGGGGGCAGATGCTCAACACAGGAGCTGCCCCCAGCCCGCAGGCCTCAGGCCAGCCAAGGTGGGTGCCAGTGGCCTCCCCACCCCCCCTGCCCCCATCACCCTGCTGGTTACTCTCCAGAGGGAGGTGACTGGCAGTAGCGTCAGGGGGCCCCCGCTGGCACCCCACAGATCAGTCCTGATCACTGGCCAGGCCTAGGGACACTATCCATGCACAAATTTTATGCACTGGGCCTCTAGTTAATTTAAAAAGTTTTCATTGCAGGATCACATACAATTATACGTGTCATATACCAAGTGGCTTCACATTTGAACATTCTTGTACAGCCAGCACCCAGATCAAGAAACAGGACAGTCCAGAGCCCCCCACAGGCCCCTCCCGGTCAGTCATCCTCCAGAAATAATCACTGTGCTGCCTCCTGTCATCCTGGTTTAGTTTTGCCCGTTTTGAACTTTTGCAAGAATAGAAGGATTCCACGTGATTCTTGGACCCGTGTGTCTTCATCATGGTGTTTGAGCATCTACCCCTGCTGTTGCATAGAGAACAGCCTGCTTATTCTCATGCTACATGCTTTCGGTTGTGTGACTATGCCAGGTGCTTTCCAGTTCTGTCGTTGGACAGTGGGTGGTTTCAGGTCTTCAGCTGTGAGGAATGCTGACTGTCCCTGTCGGCAGCCGTTGGGGAATCGGGGAGCCGGCACCCCTCTGCTGTGGGTGCCCTGGGCTGGAATTGCTGGCTCCCGCACTTGGGTTTTAGCTGCTCTGAGGTTCCTAGGATGTTTGTTTGAGGGCATGAATGAGAACAGGTGAAAAAGACTCCTGTGTGTGCCGCCCAATGGAAAGCCCACATTCTCCTCCTCTGAAGTCTGCGTCTGCCCTGGCTGGTTGGCTCAGTGGATAGAGTGTCGGCTTGCAGATTTAAGGGTCCCAGGTTCGATTCTAGTCAGGGGCACATGCCTGGGTTGTGGGCTCCATCCTCAATAGGGGGCATGCAGGAGGCAGCCAATCGATTCTCTCTCATCATTGATGTTTCTCTCTCTCTCTTTCTCTCCCTTCCTCTCTGAAATCAATAAAAATATATTAAAAAAATAAAGTTTGTGTCTAAGATAACTGATTTGGGTGTGAACACACTACATATGGGTAACTCATTAGTTTGAAAATAAATTTTAATAAGTTTACTATGTTGGGTCCTTGTTGATTTTATGTAGAAGCAAAACAATACTGGTGTGCAATGCGCCAGCTGATCTTACTGTTTTGTTTATAAATACACATGGTATGAGCAGCTATTCTTTTATTGATGGTCTCTCCCTCGGTGACCGAATTTGAGACTGAGGATGGCGTGTATTCTGGAGAAGGAACCAGAGTTTTACTCGATGGTTTCTCCTAGCACAGTGACGTGTTTTTATTCCCTGCCTTGTAGAAAAGGGACTCCAGTGTCTCCTTTCATAGATTTTGTAACATACATAACTAATATTGGGCTATTATTAACTGCTAGCTCATTGTATTTGTGTTTCTTAATCACTGAGAGATTATTTTGAAGTAAATTTTGATCCAAATGATAGAGCAGCCTTTTTTTTATAAGGCAGTCACTCTTAGGTGATTAACTAGCGGAGGCCTCTGAAATGCAGGGAATTTATTTGCACATCAAATGTGCCCGTAAAATCAGATATCTGGGTGGCAATGCTGTATTTTTGTCTTTGATAGTTCATTTACCTCTGCTGAGAGCATGGTCTGCAGTTGGGCTGAGTCTGTGCTGCCACAGCCTTATAATCCATCATTTTGGGGTATGATGATGTGGGGAATGGTGAGGAGGTGCATGACAGAGGACAGGTGATGCATGTGGGAGTTTCTGAAAATTGCAGGGACCAGAGCCCGCCACCAAGCCAGCTGCTTTGTCTACACTGGGGTGGGCTAGACATTCACTTTTTAAGATATTGGCAATTCCGAAGTGCAGCCACATCTGAGTTGTGAATCAATACACTAAATGAAAGGCTTGGACTTCAAGGACTGATGTTCTCAGGTTGACCATTTCAATGGTTTAATTCCATGATTTCTGTTCGTATTTATGCCAACCAACCAAAGTGTTTTGACTTTTCAAGCTTGTTTTAGAAAACGTAAAATAATTTCTCAATCTTACAGTGATATCTTTTTCCACTCTTTCATTTCCTTTCTTACCTTCTCCCACGTTCTCTCGTTCCCTCTTGCAGCTATCAAATAGCTTCTTGTGTTGGATTTTAGTCTCATTGTTTAAAATGTTTGAAGAAATGTGTTGGTTTAATCAAAAGGTTGTGGTGAACCTCTCCAGCGATTATTTTGGAGTGTGATGCTGGGTTGTGTTTGCATAGGCTCTTTCCGTGTGGTCTGAACGCTGCGTTCATCTGGTTTCCATTTCAGAAGTAGGGGAGCAGAATTCTACTACTGTTTAACATATGCTGAGAGATATCCGTGAGTGAGGGTGTATGGCCCTGGGCTAGCGGCTAGCAGTCATTAGCATTTCATATGTGCCTGACGCTTCCTCAGCCAGCTCATGAGCACATCTGATCTCTCTTTTGGGAAGATGTGACATACTGATCAGATCCTGTGTCAGGGCAAGCAGGAGCCCAGGCACTAGTAGTAGCCACGGCTGGTAGACAGGACAGACCTCTCCGCTCAGGACCCGTCTCCAGCTCTCATTCTCTCTCTGCCTGGCTCGTGTTTGTGTTCCAGTACCCGTCGTTATATTGAAAAGCACACATTTAGACGTGTCTCTCACCTTGTGCACAGCAAGCCTCGTAAGGACAGGAGGAATCACATCCTCTTCATTGTACGAGATTTACATCTTTGTGATGAATCTTATCTCAACAAGCCGCTATTGGGTATAAATGCTCACACCTGTCCTGTCTAGATACTGTCAGACAGGGAGTAAGTCCCGAGCACTAGTAAGAAGCAGCTTTCTTTAGCATTTTGTACGGAATGTAAGGCATATAAGATAGAACGAGGAAATACTGGGTTTAGTTTATTCCCTCCTCCCACCCCCATTTACCTTGCTGATCACCAACAAATGAAAAATAACCGCCCATCCCAACATCAACCACACGGCTGTTCCTCCCGAGAGCTTGTTTTAGCTCCTGGCGGGGAGAGAACATTTCCTCCAAGGGGCAGAGTGCAGTGTGGCCTGTCATATTTTTGCAGTTTTGGAATGTTGTAATGTTAAAAAACAGGAAAAAATACTAGCATTTTAAGGACCAGATATGGGCTTCTTCAGATTAATTCACTGTTTATTTGTTACCAGTGGGCAGAACAACAACAAGTGCAAATGTAAAGTCAAAAGACCTTTCGTATGGTTTCAGGAGCTCTTCCCTTTGTTCTTGTTGAATGCAATTACACCTCACAGTGACTTTATAATTCTTTCATATCCCTACGTGTACAAAAAGAAAGTTGACCCAAACGTTCAACTAAGGACTTTATTTACAGAAATGAACGTTTCTGACTCTCTTAGAGTATCATTTTCTGGCTACTTAATAAAAAAACAATATTCACTTAAGCCCGCTGCCGAAAGTTTGTACTATACTGAGCATTTGTTGGTGTGTGGACTAGAAAGAAACGTGTTTGGGTTGTGGAGTAAGTGCAGATTTACCTTACAATGGAGCTTTAGTGTAAACTCAGATAGGTCAGCAGAGAGCAGTTCAGCAAAATTTTATGTCTGAACAGGGCCAATTTATTATTGATGATTCCTTTTTGTTGCAAGTTGCAGTGTAGAAGGAAATAAAACCAAATTTCAAACCCTTGTTGAATTTACTCCAGTAAAATGTTTTTCAGATTCTTGTCTTTGCTTTGGTTAATTTTGATTTACTTTATCGGCTTATCTGCAGTCAGAAATGACGTAGACATTATTGCTGTGACTAAACTAAAAAAAGATTTTTGTTAAAAGTACCCAGATCATATCAGTGGGAATAAATTCCACTGGCCTCAGCATACAAGGTCTGTTTGTAAACACTGTAACTTTGAAGTGTACGTCCTTGTAGAGACTGAAGTTTGACCTTGGCATTCTCCAGGTAAGTTTGCTTCTTTTGGGGAGTTAGTATCGCCGCCCCCCCCGCCCCGCCCCTTTATTTATACATATCTCTATCAGCTGCCAGGTCCGGCAAACCTGGCTCGGCCCTTGCTGTATTCTGTCGCCTCCTCTCCCTTCCTGTTAGCGGGAGTGCTGGCTTCCCTGGCACCTCTGACATCATCCTTGCCTGCCCGCCCTCCCCCTTCTCTGCCTGAAATTCAGTTGGTGTATCCCAAGGTCCCGTCTTCGCTCCCTTCCTTTACTTTCCCTTTTTCTCTTTCCAAGGTGTGAGCTATCTGCTGTGCATGGGCTGTTGGCTTCCGAATCTAGGTCTCCTGCCTTGGGGGCCAGGCCCATTTGTGTATCTGCCGACCAGAGGCCTTTCCTTCAGGTCCCCCTGGTCTCACTCAACGTGGACAGAAGCAGAATGCATTGTGATGTCTCCCCAGACCCACCTCGCCTCTGCTTTTCTGACTTGGGCCGATGGCACAACTGTCTACCAAGAAGGCTAAGCCCGAGCTCTGCAGGTTCTGTGCAGTCTTCAGTACGCTCCCCTCCTGCTCCCAGGTGACCGCCAAGCCCTTTGGATTCAGCCTTCCAGGATCTTTTATTCATCCTTTCTCTCCATCTTCGTTCCAAGCTCCGCTCCCAGCGGACCCCATGTCAGTTACTTGGTACTCCATTCCTTTCCCATTCATTCGTCTCACACTCTGAATCCCTGCCTCCTGGCATTGAGTCATACCTGGAAAAATGTCTGAAAATAAATGACGTGAATGACCCAAGTTCTCTCATGTAACAAGTAACAGTGCCGCTGAGTCGAGGACAGAGTTATAAAGAATGGAGAATTCAGGATTTTCTCACAGGTGGGCATTTCGTTTTTCAGAAAGCAGCACCCAGGTCTGTTCTGGCAAAGAGAACGATACAATGGTTAGAGGTTTACACAATTACACACATTTGGAGCCATTTTTTTTTCATCTAAATAGTCTCCTCATATATGTGAATGATTTATAGTAATCTTTAAACATTAGATTTTTAACTGTATGATTTATTGTTCAAACAATGTTGGGCAGTGTACTTTCAAATGTTCTGAAGTTGTTACATTCTTCTGGTCAGGATCCCAGGGATTTTTGTAACCCCAGTTATCTCCTTTCCTTACATTACACGTGACTCACCATAGCAGGGAGAGGCAGGCCCTGGTCTTTGCCTGCCTCATGTCATTTTAGGAACCTGATGACAGTGTAGAAGAAATACTGGGGTTGGAAAAGCTTCCAAGCTCAACCCAACCTAGGCACAGTGATCTCTTTACAGCCCCTCTGCCCCTGCAAAGCGAGGGAACAACCGAGTTCTCTGCTTTGTGTCTTACTTGTGTCTGTGCAACTTATTACCGAGTCACCATAAATGCGTGGCTTTACACATTTTCTCTCCCCTTTGATACATAATGCAAGACACATTACTCACTCCATATGCACCAGGTGACCCAGCATACAGACATGTCAGTTATATATATACTAGGGGCCAAGTGAACAAAAATTTGTGCACTCGGGAGGTCCCTCAGCCCGGCCTGTGCCCTGTCACAGTCTGTGACCCCTCTGGGGATGTCCACCTGCTGGCGTGCCTGGCCAGCCTGGGTGAGGGGCTGATGACTGTTTGCAGGCTGGCCAAGCCCCCCAGTGGGGTCCTTCACCTCATTGGGGTGTGGCCAGCCTGGGTGCGGGCTTGAGGGCTGTTTTCAGGCTTTCAGGCTGCCCACAGTTCCTTCAGGTTTTGGGTCCCTACTAGGGTACCTGGCCAGCCTGGGTGAGGGGCTGATGGCTGTTTGCAGGCTGGCCAAGCCCCCTAGTGGAGACCCTCATCCCATTGGGGTATGGCCAGCCTGGGCGATGGGCTGAGGGGTGTTTTCAGGCTTTCAGGCTGTCCACAGCTCCCATTGACCCAATGTCCCAGCAGGGTTGGCTGGAAGCAGGTTTCTGGGGTTTATTTATCTTCTATAATTGATACACTGTTCCTTTAAGCTGAGGCCTAGGCAGGTAATGAAGCCGCCTGTCTGCTTCAGCTCTGTGGCCTCTATGATTGAAAGAATGTTGCCTTAGTAGACTCTAGGCAGGCAGTTTCCTCCATCACTGGTGCAAGGGAAGCCTGCTGTTTGGTTCAGCTCCGAGGCTTCTATAATTGCAACAATGTTGCAAATATGTTGTTGCCTGAGCCTGGAGAAGTGGAGCCAGCTGGCAGACAGTTTACTCCTGGTGCAACGGAAATCTCTGTTTACTCCAGCTCGATGACTGCCAGCCTCCATCTTGGCTGGGTTAATTTGCATACAGCTGCTCTGATTGGCTGGTGGACGTGGCTTAGGCATCCCATAGAAATGGTCAATTTCAATGTTACTCTTTTATTAGATTAGGTTTTGTTAAAATATTTTTATTGACTTCAGAGAAGAAGGGAGAGGGAGAGAGAGATAGAAACACCAATGATGAGAGAGAATCATTGATCGGCTGCCTCCTGCATGCCCTCCACTGGGAGTCGAGCCTGAAACCCAGGCATGTGCCCTTGACCAGAATCAAACCTGGGACCCTTCAGGCCGACACCCTATCCACTGAACCAAACCAGCTAGGACCAGAAATGTCAGTTATTTTAATACACCTCAAAAGACTGAGTAAGTTTTGAATGTTCTGTTCAGAGAAGGGTGTCAGTAATCAGGAAGACTCATGTGACTCCTGATTAAATAATTACATACACTTGCTCAGAAAAGCGACGAGGTTCTTTACTTACGTAAGTTGGTTATTTTTCTTTGAAAACCATCATTATTGTTTACTTCACAGATACAACTTTTAACTGAAAAATCTTAATAAGCATTTTTTTTTCAAAGAAAGAGACTGAGGCTGATGTTTGTGAGGTCCTGTGGTGACTTGTTGGCAAAGGTGTGAATGAAACCTCCACTCCCTACCTCTTTCTTCTCTTTGTCCTGCCTTTTCTATATTGATGAGCAATTTTGAGGCCTCCATGCGATGTATAATTACTTGGCAGTAGAGGAGTGAGATACAGCACAAGCAAATAGTGCAGACAGATGCTTGATGTCTGTTGACATTTTACCTTATTTAGTATCAGTTAGGTTTTATACTTCATAATCAATTTTTAAAATATAAAATATCCTTAAAGGTATTTTGACTCCTTTTGTTGTTGTTGTTAATCCTCACCTGAGGATATTTTCCCATCGATTTTAAGAAAGAGTGGAAGGGAGGGGGAGAGATAGAGAAACATTGATATGAGAGAGACACATCAGTTGGTTGCCTCCTGCACAGGGCTGGGAATCGAGCCTGCAATGGAGGTACATGTCCTTGACAGGAGTCGAACCTGGGGCCCTTCACTCTGGGGGCTGACGTTCTAGCCTCTGACCCAAACTGGCTAGGGCTGTTTGGACTCTTCATATGATAAAATACCTTGAATTGATATATCATAATCTTTTATGGTAGAGAGATTGTCTTTTAAGATGTGCTTGATAAGAAATCACAGAGGAAAAAATACTTTGAGTCATCAGGTTTTAAGGGATTATGTTACAAACCCAGAATATAACCTTACTTTTAAAATCTATTAAAACCACCTCCATTTACTGTATCATATTGATCTTTGACTGAAATTGAAAAGGTGTTTGTGTTTTCCTTCCCTATAATGTTTTTAAAAAGACATTGGACCTCTGGCTATTGGACTTTAACTCCAATGATCTAACAGAAAAAAAGGAAACAGAATTGCTTTGGGTGTTAGGTCATGACAATGAGCAGGCACTTCCTTATGGGAGGTTGAATCCATGCCTGTCTCATCTCAGTGTGTGGCCCATGGCACAGACCTACCCACCGTGGCAGCAGACTCCTCCTCCTCCACCTGCTGCTGCTCTGAACTCTGCGGGGTAGCAGTTGGGACCTCAGCAGCACGCCAGAGCGTTTTGTTAGTTCTCTGATGGTGACTTTGCTTTGAACCTAAATGTCTGGCATCTCCGTGAGTGGGAGCCTCAGTGTGTTGCTGTGATCATGATGCCGTCATGGTTGCTTACTCCTTGATGAAAACCTCCACGCTCTGCAGTTAATGCTATTCAACTATTAGGGAGTACAGGACTCGGCAATAAGTGGTCAGTTGTTGTTGAAGAACATGATGTGATTTGAAGAAATGTTTTATAAGATTATTTCAGTCTTGTCTTGTCAGCCTCATCCCAGCCATTTATCGTGGACAGCTTTCCCAGGTACATTGCATGAGATCTAGAGCCGCTGCATAATGTTTTGTGAACTGCATTGGAGACAAAACTCTTTGGGGTGATGGCTTCTCCAGAGAGGACCTTTGGCTTGCAGTGGCACCAGCCTGGGTGTGAATCCAAGGCTGCCACGTTGGCTGTGCATCCGTGGGCCGGCTGGCTTAACCTTGTGGAGTGTGGGCATGAGTAGCCCCTCAGGTATAAGAGGTGCTTCATAAATACTACTGGATCCCGGTGTGTGAGGCCCCTCGGCCTGGCCTGTGGGGATCGCGCCAAAACTGTCCCTCTGAGGAGTCCTGGATTGTGAGGGCACAGGCCAGGCTGAGGGACCCCACCGGTGCACGATCAGGGCCGGGGAGGGACCACGGGAGGTCTTGCCTAGTCCCGATCGGCTGGACCCCAGCAGCCAGCTAACCCACTGGTTGGAGCATCTGCCCCCTAGTGGTCAGTGCATGTCATAGCGACTGGTCGAACAAACGCCTAGACACTCAGAATATTAGGCTTTTATTATATAGGATTATATAGAATTCCTCGTCTCTTCCCTGTGAAAGTTGTGTAGTTTGCACCCATGGGAGGGCAGACCTCTTTCTCTAGGAGGTCAGTACACTGACACTGAGACAAATGCCAGGAAAGGAGTGGACAGATTCCTGTGGGATCCTCCTTGGTGCCCTGTGATGGAATGCACAGCGGGGGGGCGGGGAGAGCATAGTGTTGGCTCCTTGTGCCCGGGAGCGCCCACTACTGCGTGTTCCGCATAACACTCCTTCCTCTCTCGGCAGGTGCCCGAGATCATCAGCTCCATCCGCCACGCCGGGAGGATCGCCCGCCAGGAGGAGCTGCATTGCCCCTCGGAGTTTGACGACACGTTCTCCAAGAAGTTCGAGGTGCTCTTCTGCGGCCGGGTGACCGTGGCGCACAAGAAGGCGCCGCCGGCCCTGATCGACGAGTGCATCGAGAAGTTCAACCACCTCAGCTGCAGCAGGAAAGCCGAGGTCGACCTGGTCTCCCGGAGCTCGGAGGCCAGCAGCCCCGCCGCGGCGCCCTCCTTCACGGACAAGTTCCGATCGGCGCTGCAGCCCGCGGGGCCCGCCGAGCAGGGCCGCTGGCCCATGCGCAAGTCCTTCTCGCAGCCCGGCCTGCGCTCCCTGGCCTACAGGAAGGAGTTTCAGGATGGGAGCCTGCGAAGCCACAGTTTCTTCAGCTCTTTGGATGAAAACGACATTGAGAACCACCTCATCAGTGGACACAATATTGTGCAGCCAACGGACATGGAGGAAAATCGAACTATGCTTTTTACGGTAAAACATCACCAAGCCTCGTGGCCATCCCCAGTCTTGAGATAAGAAAATCTGCTTTACTGAGCGAAGAAGCTCCGTACATGGCTTTTGGATTTATGTGCGAATCCGTGTATTTTTATACTCAGTAATTCTTTACTCAGGATAACGTCCTTGCTTGAGTCATCAGGGGGGAAGATAAAGAGAATCCATTTTCTTATATAATTTTTATCTCCCCCAGCCATGCTTATATTATAAAGATAACTTTTCAATGTGGAAGGAACGCAGTTAATATGTGTAAAAGAGGCCCAGAAAGGGATTTTTAGAAATGTGTGTTAATTTTAAGCCATCTCTTCAACAAAATCTTTTTTGGAAAATACTCCCTCCTTGCTATTTTCATTAATTTGTAAAGCATTCATGCTTTGTTAATCAGAGTAATTGGATTTGGAGATGACGTGATATTTGAAATTTATACCCAAACTGAAATATTACTTCAGCCAACAGCCTGCTCACTGTTTGCGAGAAGTTTGGCCAAAACTGCAGAAAAGGAATTGGCAGGGAGGCCGCCCCTGGCAGGTGGGGCTGCTGGGTGCGCTGGCCTCCCTGGGAGTCCCCTGGGTCTGAGCTGAGGGGGGTGAAGCTGTCCCAGCAGGGAGCCGGCCTCTGGAGAGAACTGATGGTTCCTTGACCCCCCTCTCTCTCGTTCCTTTGACCTAAGGCTGCGCAGATTTACCTCATCTGTCCTGTCTTGTTTTGGGGCCTGACGCAGGGCAGTGAGGTGACGGAGGGGTAAGGAGCTGGCTATTTGGTTTCATGCCGATGGTTTACCAGGAGAGTGAGTCAGGGAACACAGGGCTGCTCTCCCGTTTTCATCATAGACCTAGTGTACTGAAGGGTGCTACTTGCAGTCAGTCCTGTGCTTCAATCTGTATTTTTGAAAAATTTCTCTTGGAGTCATTGGGAAAGCTGCTCAGTGGATTTATTTTCAAGTACTCATTGTGTGACCGCGGTGTACAGAGTCCCTTGTAAAACACCAGAAATACAGCCATGAACCAGACACGTGGTCTCCGCCCATGTGGAGTTTAGATTCGGGAAAGAGAGACCAACAATGGGTTGCAAGTAATGATGATCTCATTACAGTTGGGATGAACAGTGCAAAGAGAAGCCGAGGGTGCTGCCAGAGCGTCAGGGGGTCTGGGGAGGCTTCTTTGAGGAGGTGACTTTTACCGAGGGAGGTTTCAGTGTGGACAGCCAGCAGAGTGTCCTGGGTTCAGGGAGATGCAGCAGAGGAGGGGCGGGGAGAGGGACGGAGCACAGACAGCAGCGGGTGGCCATGCGGCTCAGCCCCAGAGTGGAGCCTGTTGTGCCGACTCACAGCAATAAGACAGTGCGAAGTTATGCTAAAGCTCTAACTTTAAAAAGTCTGATACGTACGCATTACAGTTGTGCCTAACACAGCATGTACTCCACAAAGAGTAGATTATTTTAACAATAATTTTAAAAGACGTAGAAAAAAGTCATTTGAAAACCGGGACATTTTAAAAGAGAGCTTCTGTTTTCTGGAAGATTCACTTGTGTAGGAGCTGAGGCGTCGCTGCTGATTTTGGTATGTGGTCCTTCCATCTCCCGGGGGACCGCTGTCTGATGTAGGTGAATGCGTCCTGCACTGCCCGAAACCCGTAGGTTAAATGACAGCCTTTGAAGCGATTTTCCACGGTGAGATAGTCAGAGTTTTATAGGCGCTTGCCCCTTTTATTCCCTTTATTCCCTATTTTCATAGGTCATGAAATGAGAAAGCTAGCGAGATAAATTTGAATTCCGCTTTCATGAGAAGCCGGTTGCTTTTTTTGTTTGTCTTTTAAGATTGGTCAATCTGAAGTTTACCTCATCAGTCCTGACACCAAAAAGATAGCATTGGAGAAAAATTTTAAGGAGATATCCTTCTGCTCTCAGGTAAGTTCAGATGGGTTATTGGCTCAATTGCAGTGGAGTTTTTACTGAATTATATAAATATCTGCCCGTCAAGGGAAGTGCTAAATCACAAGATGTACTAGTATCTGTTCTAAGTATTGATTTGTGTTCTTGCATTTCTTCCTCCTTTAGTTTGATATGTTAAGGCAAAATGTGAATATAATTTCAAAATTACGAATTTTGTTTTTAGAAACAATAACCTACTGGAGACAATAGGTCTACTTTTCTTTTTTCCGATTATTGGTTGTAATATTCCCAAGAGATGATTCTCATGTGTATATGTGTATGTCTGTGTGCATGTTTTATATGTATAATGATACATATTTTTAAATAGATACTTATTTCTTCTCTACAAAATTAATAACTTTTTTGGGTACCAGTAACTTTATTTCTTCTTCCTTAAAAATATAACAGACAGCGATTATTTTTGAGGATGTTTTGCTCAGAATACTGTCTTCTTGAGTTCTTTCTTGATCATCTCCCGGTGAGTTGCGTGGATTTTGGAGAATCGATCAGTTGTAAATGAGCAGTGCCAGTTTTACTCAGGTTCTTCCTCATAACTATGAGGTCCCTCAAGATACTGTTTGACGATTTTTTAAACTCTGATTTCTCATTTCCTCATTTCCATTTTCTCTCAAGGTGATGAAGATCTCATTGTTGGTTTATAACATGATCCCCTTAAGGACTCAAAGGGATTTTTTTTTGAAACTAAAGAATGTTCCTCAATAGATCAAATAGGGGACCGTTTACAAAGGAACAGTGTTTCCAAACCCCATCCCCCTGAGGAGGAACCTCGAGCCTCTGTTGCACTTGGCTGCTGGAGAAGACGGCTGAGAGCCAGCGTCCCCTGATGGCCATGGATCAGAAAATACCTGATCGAACGAGAGATTCTCCGCAGAACTTTTATCTTGATTTGCTATTTCTATGGAAATGTTAATGCTTGATGTTTGCTTTTTCACGTGATAGTTTTATGATTTCCTCAAGTTTACATAGCCGCCTGAACTTCCCGCTGTCAGCACTCAGACCTCCGCGGGGGGTGCTCTCGGAGATCCCACACATGAATGCCTGTGGACCATGTCTTATCTGTATCAAGGGCCTCTTAGCCGATAGGTTCAAAACAAGTTTAGATATTAATATTTATTAAAAAGAGCTCGTAAAAACGACGAGGGAGCCCTGGTCTTAACATCTTATATTTAAAAGCTTCTCTTTTCTTTGTGATTATAATTTCTGGCTCATGCTTCATACCAGTTTACTTCAGTGTTTGCCCGTTTATTTTGTAAGTACACACATGTGTTTAAATCTTTTAACCTTTGTGTCTGTGTGTGTTTGCTTGTGTACAGGTATGTGTGTGTGTGTTTGTGTGTGTGTACGGTTGTGTGTCTTTGTTATCTTTAATACTTCAGAAAAATTCTCATTTTTCTGTGTCAACTTTCCTTTCTTTTAGTGCTAAAATGAGCATTAAAAACTCCAGTTTTGAGATCTTATTGTGGGAATAATCAGAGTAGCGTTTGAGAAGAAGTGTTCATCATCATACTTGAGAGGGGCTTTTAGATGTTTACCTGAAATAACAGCCTGATGGCGCCCTCTCACATGGCACAGTGGAAATTTGCAGTGCCTTCCTGGCAGCGACGCCTCTCTGGGATTCAGCTCCACTTCCTCCCTCTCTCCCTCCTCCGACAGGGTATCAGACACGTGGACCACTTCGGGTTCATCTGCCGGGAGTCGTCGGGGGGCGGCGGCTTTCATTTCGTCTGTTACGTGTTCCAGTGCACCAACGAGGCTCTGGTAAGCCGGGCGGGCGGCTCTCACGGGAACCCTTAGCGACGAGGACTTGCAGCCTCATGGATTTTTCTTTCCTTAGCAAAACCGCAGTCTCACTGACATATTGTTATTTGGCTTTACTATCCTTTCATGACTGTTTCATTAGCATGTGTCTGAGATTCCCTGGGCGTGCATTTCAATTTTCATTATTTTTTAAGAACTGGCTCGCCTGCTCCCTCTGGTTTAGCAATTTTAAAATGTCATTTTAGACTTTTGATCAGAGGAATTGGCCTTTTCACTCCGTATTTATTTGATGTTTTTAGTTTTTCTCGAATCCCCTGGAAGAGCCCTGAGCATCTAGGCAGTGTTCCTCAGTTGGTAATCCCAGCAGTTATGACTGTTACCTGCCAACCTGTGACTCATGGTCCAGAAAACTCTCAGAATACTAAGTCTTCCTGCAGAGTCGCAAGTGCAGAGCCCGCTCACGTTAAGCCAGCGGTTCTCAGCCTGTGGGTCGCGACCCCTTTGGGGGTCGAACGACCCTTTCACAGGGGTCGCCTGAATACATCTTGCATATCCGATATTTACATTACCGTTCATAATAGTAACATTACAGTTATGAAGCAGCAACGAAAATAATCTACGGTTGGGGATCACCAAAACATGAGGAACTGTGTTAAAGGGTCGCAGCATCAGGAAGGATGAGAACCACTGCGTTAAGTGGGCCTTTCGCTGGCTACCGTCTCTCTCCTCTCTGCCCAGGTGGATGAGATCATGATGACGCTGAAACAGGCCTTCACGGTGGCTGCTGTGCAGCAGACCAGAGCGCCCGCCCAGCTGTGCGAGGGCTGCCCCCTGCAGGGCCTGCACAAGCTCTGTGAGCGCATCGAGGGTGAGTAGGGCCCCGGCAGGCGGGGGTGAGGGCCCGGGAACCAGACGATGTGCACTCGCTGACAGGTTCCTCCCGACGGAGCCGTGTGTGAGTCACTTGGCTGTCTGGGAATGTGCTCCATGTGTCGGATTGTGCCAGGTGCGTGTGGTTCGGACACAGTGGCTGTATCACTTACACTCCCATCAGCAGTTTCTCCGTGTCCTTGCCAACACTTGTCGCTTTTTGTTTTGTTTTGTTGTTGTGTTTTTGGTTTGTTTTTTTTAAATAACCATCCCAATGGGTGTGCAGTTGGTATTGAATTCCCCTTTTAAGTGAGATAAATGGACAGTTTTCATCTGAAGGGTTTTGAAGGTTCATTTTCTGGCCTTATAGTGCTCTTTAAAAGGAATCAAAGTGCTAATATTTCTTCCGGTGTTTTCCTGGTTGTTACTGTTTGCTGACATTACACTAAACATATCTGGGAACAGGAGAAGCTGGGCTGTAACTGGAGATCCCATCTGAAAGGGTCATAACCCTTTCCTTTGCGGTTTTCGAGATAAGGTCAACGGTGACGGGAATGCCCCTG
>PVJC01029602.1:0-21748 GCA_004026665.1 Murina feae
CAGGTTAATCTTTCTTGAGCATCCTCTTCAGTTCATGCTCACTATTCTGGAATATGCTTTAATCATTTCTAGTGTCGTTCATTTATTCATTCTTTTCTTCGGAATCATCCTTTTCCTGTTTGCCTGTCTTAAGAGAACTATTGACTTTCAGAGATTTCAGCTCAACCCTCAATTAAAAAAGAACTTATATAGGAACACAGAAGAGCATATGCCTTCATGAGAATTTATAAATAACCAAAGTAAGTTTTCAAGAAACCATACGAATCTTTACTACTTCTCTGTTTTACTATTTCAGTATTTTTCAAAATGCGGGTCACGAGCCACTAAATTGATTTTAGACTCACAAGTAAATTACAGTGCTAAGTCCAAGAAGCACTGTTGCATTATTCTTTCTTCACCATTATTGACTCTACAGTTTTGAGTTTTTGACTTTTTCCCGTCTGTGATCTTTTTTTGAACGCTTTTCTTCCGTAGAGCCTTTGTACTTTCTTTAATCTGTTCCTGGAATGCTGTTCCCTTCGAGCTGTATGATTAATTTTTGTTTATCATTTGGCTCCTCACTCAAATGTCATGGAGACTTCAGAGGGGCCTTTCCTGTTCATACAGGCATAATTAGCCCTCTTCCTTCACTTGTAAGCACGTCACTATGTTTTATTTTCTTCCTGGCACTTATAATATCTGATGTTAATTATTTGTGTTTTATTATCTGAATTCTTCATACTTCTTTCACACCAGCCTATGTGAGTATGGTTTCTGTGAGGAGAGGAAGCTTGTATGTCTTATTCACAGCTGTATCCCTAGTTCCCAAAATGGTATCTGGCACCTAGAGTAGGTGCTCAAATAGTTGAGTCAATAAGTAGCACTTTTCTTAACTTTACATGTTACAAAAGCCAGTATTTGACCATATTCCAGTAAAATTAATATAATAAATATATTCTTGGGTAGCACATGCTTTTCATGTGTGTCTTGCCTGCCACATGTAATTATAAATATCATTTACCATTGATAGAGTGTGCAGGATGTCTCAGCCACTGCTTTACCTACTTTCAGATGTCCTCTCATTGAATTTTCACCACAACACTGGACTAATGGTGGGATCCTAATTGGACAGATGAAGACACCAGGTCTCAGAAATAAGTATCTTGGCTTAAAGTTGAGATTTAGGTTTTTCCAGTCCCTACTCTTAAGTAGAACCCTAGAGTGCCTCCCTGTCCTGAGGTTGAGAACCTTCAGAAGCAGGAAACTTGACATTGACATAGTAAACATTTTTGTCATTACAGAGTTCTTTGAGTTGAGTGAGATGTTAAAAGTTATGAGTAAAATTAACTAGGTATATAAAGCTCATAATTAACTTATTACATGATATTGCCATCAATTCAGAATCCGTTTTGATGAGCATTTTCTTTCTTTCCAAATAGTTTGTGGAGAAGTTTCTGTTGGAGAGGAAGAAGGTGAAGGTGAAACTGGTTGGATTGAAGGAGCTGCAATCCTCTTGTCAGTAGTATGTGTGGTACTGGTGACGGCTTTCAATGACTGGAGTAAGGAGAAACAGTTTAGGGGTTTGCAGAGTCGAATTGAACAAGAACAGAAGTTCACAGTCATCAGGGGTGGTCAGGTCATTCAGATACCTGTAGCTGACATTATTGTTGGAGATATTGCTCAAGTGAAATATGGTAAGTAGAAGAGAGAATAGCTCTGACACTAGATGTACAATTATTATAATCATGTTCACAGTTTAGCATAGTATATTATTTTTTGTTTTAGGTGATCTTCTTCCAGCTGATGGCATACTTATTCAAGGCAATGATCTTAAAATTGATGAAAGCTCATTGACTGGTGAATCTGATCATGTTAGAAAGTCTTTAGATAAGGATCCCTTACTTTTATCAGGTATGATTTTCTTTTATAACTTTTAACTTTTTTCTCCAACTGTATACCATTGTCATCAAACACTGTTTCCCTAAAAGCCAATAATGTGAAGAGGATTATAGATTTTGTGCTGGCTTAATCTTTATAATCCTTAGTGATTTTTATTTTTATTTTTTGTAAGTTGTTGAAGACATTAGTGATCTTTGAATCCAAAGCTATATTTTACAAATGAGGTAACTGAGTCCAAAAAAATGAAGATATTTAAGAATCAGTATAAGCTAATTTTAGTCTAATGATAAAACTAAAATATGGCCTGTTGAAGTATAAAATTGAATATATTTAAAGCAAATTAATGAATTGTCTGTGATGGTCTACAAAGAACTGTTATTGCTTTGTGTGTTTCAGAACTGATAAAATCTTTAAAGCTTACCTAGTCTCACTCCTGCATTAAATTACTGAGGACAAAATCTGAAAAATAAACTATTTCTCAAAGATTATATGGTTAATCTACAGTAGGTCCAGGAGTGGCATCACATCTAATAAGCAGGATTTCATTTGCATATGGTTAAGACATGTTCTGAGCATAGGAAAAGGAAGGATTTGTATGGGTGAGAATACTCTGTTTGAAAAAGGGAGAAGGTGATTGTCTACTTGAGAGATTCTTATAGCAGCCTGACTGTGATAGCTTGACCTATGGTTAATTGGAAATGAAATGGAAGGAATGATGGGAATACTTATAAATAAGCTGCTTTCTAGTAATTGAATTATACTAGAGTTTGGAGGAAGCAAGTTGTTGCCCATTTTTCTTCTGTTATTTTCAAATGTTAATGAAATGCTAACACTTCATATATGTGGTGAGGAGATTCTTACTGATTTAACTATTCAAAAACTTGACAGCTATAATTTTTCAGTTATTCTCTGTGAATTTTGTATTTCAATTGGTTGAACATGGTTTTACCAAAACCAAAGTCAAACCTGTGACAAGGGTCAGTCAGTTAAGTTAGACTCACAATTTTGGGGCACAAACCTAAGTTTAATAATTATTACCTTTTTAAGATTTGAAAATATGTGCCAAAAAAGGATACTGCAGAACATCACACCACTAAAAATCAGAGTAATTAGCCCTGCCTGGCGTGGCTTAGTTGGTTGGGCATCATCCCATGCACCCAGAGGTTTCTAGTTCTATTCCCAGTCAAGGGCCCATGCCTGGGTTGCAGGCTTAATCCCGGGGCTGGAGGAAGCAGAGGGAGGAGTGTGCAAGAGACAGCTGATGGATCTGTTGCTCTTAAATCAATGTTTCATGCCCTTTCCCTTCCTCTCTCTCTAAAAACCAATAAACTATCAAAAAATCAGTGATTACATGTATGTATATTTATAAACACCATTATTAATAGGGTAAAAGTTTCAGTTGTAATGTAGACATCGTTTTGTTTGTTTTTTAAATTTTGTGTGCCATTAGTATTTTATACTAAGAACATTTGTACTCTATTTGGGTTTTTCTTTATATTGATTTGCTTGTATTTTATTCCAAATAGAAATGTTTTGGCTGTATAATGATAATGTATTTACATACAGTGTATACTTATTTTACTTATTCTTTGCCATACTTCTAAGAAACGGTGTTTAATGTTAAACAAATAAAATCTGTAGTCTTTCTAGAGGAGAAGGAAGCTGTGTAACCTACTTTATCTCAATAGAATAACTGGGCCGTATTTGATGAACTAAGATAGTCTCCTCTTGCCTTTTTGCCATTTTTACTTTTGAACTTTTATGTACATCTAGGTTATTCACCTAGTGCTTAACTCTTCAGGTTGAAATCCTTTAACTGAACTTTGATCTTTTCCTGTTTTTATAGAAATGGCTGGTAAGTTTATGTAGACTCAGGTTCCTAACACACCAAATATACCAAGAAAACTCTATAAATTTTCCATGGTTAGGAAAAGATTGAAATAGCTTTGTAGAGTCCCTTATCGCAGTACGGGTGGGAAAGTTTTTCTGTATTTATTTCCCTATTCCAAAAATGTACTAAAAAACATGAAATGCATTTATTTTTAAATTTATTCTCATGATGCCATCTCTCACTACTGTTCTTGGCTTCTTAAATTTAGATTTTTAAAAGCAGTTTTTAGTTAGCAGTGGGGCTATGGCTAGAATAAAAACTGTTTATTTTGAACATATTCACTGCCAACATATGATTTACCTGTGGTAAGGAAGAACAGAACATAAAACATTAAAATCTTCTGAAAGCCAGAATTTTTAAAAGAAACAAACTGTGTTTTACACATAATGCTTGCCCAATAAATGTTTTGCTGTCCTGAATTTTATTTATTGTTTCCCTTGCATTTTCACTAGCAAAGAAACAAATAATTAGTGAAATGCTTAGAATATAGGTTGTTAAAGCAAGAAAATCAAAGGCCTAAAATATTCTTATTGGATATGTTACTCCATAATTAATAGCTAAGTGTAAATTCTTAAGTACTGAGGTAAGTACCTATGCTTTATGATTTTACTAGAGGCCTGGTGCATGGGTCATGCCCTGGTTGGGTCACTCGGCCTGGCCTGAGCCCTCTCACAATTCAGGACCCCTCAGGGGATGCCAGACTGTCGGTTTCAACCCAATCCCCGCAGGCCAGGCCGAGGGACTCCACCAGTGCACAAATCTGTGCACTGGGCCTCTGGTATGCATATAAGATCTTTGATTAATTTCTTCCCACTCTCCTCTCCCCGCCTTCCCTGTGCGATTCATTAGTCTGTTCCATGTTTCCATACCTGTGTATTGAGCATTTGTCCCCTGGTGGTCAGTGCACATCATAGTTACTGGTCAAATGGTGGAATGGTCACTTAGGCTTTTATATATAGAGATTTAGTAAATAACCTTTGAGCACTGATTTGTTACATAAGATAGTGGTAGGTGCTGTAGACCCTGTCCTCCCAGTGGCTGTGAACTAGGAGATCAAATAATAAGTGATAGCTGAAGAAGACTTGAGTGTTTAAAAAAAAGTGTTAAGTTTCAAAAGCTACTTAAAATTAACCAAAATATTAGAGAGATAGGAAGCCTTTTAATGATTGATAAAAGGTACAGAGATGTGGGTGTACAAGTTGAAGAACTGTAAACAAATTTATCAGCATTACATTGTAAGAAGATTATGTCCTCTGTCCTCTGACAGAGCAGGGTTGAATGTTTGCCTTGCCATTTAATAGTGGGGTAGCCTTGGACATGTTTATAGGAAGTAAGAACAAACATGTCTGCCAACTCTGGACATTGTTGTGAGGGGTGGTCTGAATTCAGTCAGTATCCCCATGTCTGCTCCTTAGCTTTCTGTAATGGAATATTATATTGAAGTAGTGGGTGAAAAGGTTTGAAAGATTGGTTGATCTCAAGGTGATCTTGCACGTAGTCCAGTGGGCAGTGTAGCCTCACAAGTTTTTGAGCCATGAGAGGCTTAGGACAAAAATCACGTTTTAGGAAGGTTAAAACTAATTTTGGGATGAACTAGAAACATAGGCTAGGTACCTACAAGGCTGTTGTGGTAATCTCAGCAGACTGCGATGAGGGTCTGGGTTAGGTAGAGGTTGTGGGGTTGAGTGTGGGAAATGGGACATCTGTTGCTGTGGAATCCCTTTGGTTATAAGCACATTTCTTCTATGAACAATGAATTTCTTGGGAGAAGGTCCTGATGATGATGATGATGATGATGATGATGATGATGATATAATTTTTTAAGTTGAGCTTTAATTTCAACAGATTCCAGGCACTGTGCTGAGTACTTTGCATTTATAGGCTTGAGTCTCATTCTAGATCTCATGGTTGTAGCCATTTTTGAGATGTTATAATTTGCCCAGTATCACATGATAAATAAGTTGGTTGAGTTGAGTGTTGAACTCAGATATGAATGATTACAGAGTTAAAACATTCAGCATAAGAATTTAGGTTTTATTTAATGTCTTCTTTGAGTTCGTTTTATTAAATATGAAGGATATTAAAGACAATGTTACTAAAATTGAAATTTGGTGATAGGAGAAAAAATCTAATTTTAAAAAACAAACAAGTTTTCTGTTGCAGGCACTCATGTAATGGAAGGCTCTGGAAGAATGGTAGTTACTGCTGTAGGTGTAAATTCTCAAACTGGAATTATCTTTACCTTACTTGGAGCTGGAGGAGAAGAGGAAGAGAAGAAAGATGAGAAGAAAAAGGAAAAGAAAAGTAAGAATGGCAGTTTGCTATAAGAATTGGTATTTGAAAATAAGGCAACTAAATTATAAGAACTGGTACAAAACTTACACTTCTTTTATGAAGTTTGATATGAAAAATTCTACAAAAAAGTTACAGTTTTGCCCAATATTGTCCTGTAAAGTGGTAGGTAGAATTAGTGGAGGGAAAGTTTTTCTTTTAGGTTAAGTCAGCGGTTCTCAACCTGTGGGTCGTTACCCCTTTGGGGGTTGAATGACCCTTTCACAGGGTTTGCCTAAATACATCCTGGTATTTACTTTATGATTCATAACAGTGGCAAAGTTACAGTTATGAAGTAGCAACAAAAATAATTTTATGATTGGGGGTCACCACAACATGAGGAACTGTATTAAAGGGTCACGGCATTAGGAAGGTTGAGAACCACTGGGCTAAATAGTCCATGAAAAGCTTTTTGTGAATGCATCAGTCCCCATTATCATGGGGTAACTTCATCTTGACCACTCCCATTGTCTTTATTCTGTTTATTCTCTAGTTTTAGACTCTCCCTTTCATCTAACCAGAAAATGAATTAAACTCTCACTTCCCATCTGCGTTTTTTTTTTGTGTGTGTGTGTTTTCTGCTACTTTAATAGTAGCCTTCTTTGCCAGCCTTATTACATTTTGGACTCATTGAGCTTTTAATCTTTTTCAGATTTTCTACTACTCGGATTTTTCAGTCTGTACTTACGTAGTTGTCCAGTACTTCACTTTGACACCTACTATGTTGTGTAATATTCAACTCATCATTAGATATGAAGATCTTTATTTTGATCCATTGTATTTGTTATCCCTCCAAGTAATCTGTCCAGCAAACTTGATAACTGTAGTTTCCTTTAAGGATCTTATAAGAAACTCCATCATGTATAGGAAGACAACTCAGATAATCACTTAGTTGGACAGCATGATACTTTTTTTCTAAAAGTCCTACCCACCCTGCTTCTGTGTCTGCTGTATCACAGTTTTTTTCCACTTGGGATCACTCCAGAGTTTTTCCCCACGGTTTACGGTGGTTTAATCACTTAGATTTACTTGATTTTACTTAAGAGTAGTAAGCCCATATTTTTCTCACACACATAAATATTTTGAGATCTTCTAAAATAAATGTCTTGCTAAAATCTTGGGGTGTTCTAACTACAGCAGTGTTTTAAATATTTAGGTGTTTTGTTCTTCAGGTTTTGTCTTTAGCTGTGAAATCTTCATTTCAAACAAAAAAAGTGTTTGAAAAGTTCTTGCTGCAGTGAGGATAGCAAGTTCCACATTCTAGGTTTTTCCATTCCCTCACCACAGCCCTCCCATTTGCCTCCGTTAGGTTTCTTAAGAGTGAAAGGCAATTTGAAAACCAGTAATAATGATACCATTTATTGAATGCTTTATATGCATTATGTCATACACTGCTGTATCCTAATTTAAAGGAGTCTAGTGAAGAGGCCTTATTAAAAAACTAGAGGTCCAGTGCATGAAAATCCATGCACTTTAGGGGGCATCCCTCAGCCCCACCTGCCCCCTCGCACAGTCTGGGAGCCCTCAGAGGCAGTAAGTGATCCAGCGATCAGGGGAAGGCAATGCCCCCATCAGACCTCTGCTGCTGCCACTGCCGGCAGCATAAGCCTCACCTGCCCTGGTTACCTAAGCCTCGGGTGGCCCTGGGCAGATGGCAGCTGCCATCCGAGGCTTGCTTGCAACTTGGGCATTGGCTGGGCAGCTGACATCTGAGGCTTGCCTGCACCTCAGGCTGATCCTGAGCAGCCGGGGGGCTGAGGGAAGGTCCAGCCTTACCACACACCTGCCCCCCCCCCACCCCCAGCTGGGCTGAAAGAACTGAGGACTCCAGTGGGCCTGAGGGGACAGGGCGCACTATCTTTGTGACGTGATGGTCAGTTTGCATATTCCCTCTTAATTAGATCGGATAAAGGGAAGTTGTATCATGACTTTGTTCTCATTGCCTCCACAGTGTCTTTTCCAGTAAGCATCCTTTTTTATGTCTTACAAACCTGTTTTTCTTAATCCAGTCAAGGTTATTCCCAGAAATTAATATCTGATTCATTGTCTACCGTTTTTTGTTCTTGGGTTGTTTTTGTTGTTATTTTTTAATAGAACGAGACACCATTTTTCATCTGTGGACTTCCAGCCCTCCTCTAGTCACAGGCAGCCCAGGGCAGGGTAATCTGTCTCAGTTCCTTAGTTGTCTGGAATGTGGCTCTCTGTTCTCTCTCCAGCTTGAGGTCATTGAAAGTAACTAGGTGTTCTCTTACTATCTCCTCATTAATCTTGAGCCTCTGTTCCATCTTGACCATATTTGTTCCACGTCTTCCAGTTTGAAGATAGTTCTCCTTGATAGAGAAGTTGGAAGAAAAATAGACCAAATGATTCTGCTGCTTCTCTGTTCTTTCTAATATTATCCTACCTACTTCCAAGCACTAGACCCATTCCCTCCTTGATGACTTATTGCTTCAGACATTCTCATCTTTCTCTTTTCTCTAAATCTAAGCCAGTTATTATAATGAACTCAACTGATAGTACATTCATGTTCTAGTTTCACTTACTTGCCTCCGCTGTCTTTTATACTGGTACTGTTTTAGTTCTCATTCCCATCAGCTCTCCTGCTTCTTGTATTTCTATGACATTTTTCCCTCCCTCTCTACCCCGTCCTTTTCTGCTTTCTTAGGAGTATAACTGTACTTAGGAGTATAACCTCTTATATTATATTTGGGTTTATTACAGCATAAAAGAGTAATGGAGAAATCAAACAAGTATAGATGCCCAAATTATTTTGGAGTATTCCCTTACGGTTAAGACCAGGGAGTAATTGACCAGTAGGTCATTATAATCTAGATGCTTCCTAATCTGTACACACACACAAACACAGGTAGCACTGTGTAACAATGCTGTTATAGAAATGTGAACTACTTTTGCATAATTTAGCATGGCTGTATTCATTTCTTTTGGAAAGCTTTAATTCCCATTTTGTTCCTACAGATAAGAAACAAGATGGAGCTATTGAGAATCGCAACAAAGGTAAATTCAGGAGAATAAAAGTATAGTTAGCTTCTTTTCATTATCCAAAAAATACATCTAATGTATACTCTATTCATCCAAAAGTATAAGATCCGTGTAGCAGGGAAAATCAGCAATATATGTTAACTTCGGTTAAGCTCTCTTCCTATTAGTGCCCCAGTCGTGCTGACTTTTCAGTGTTAATAGATTTTAGTTGTGATTTGTGCTAGTAAGTGTAGAAAAATCCAGATGTACGTAACTTTCAACTTAAACATATTGAGTAGTACAGATCGGTTACTGTGTCACTACTAGCAAAAATGCATAAGGAACAAAATATATAACATTTTTTGCATCTATTTAATAGTCTGTACACATAGGTATTTCTCTATGTGTAAGATGACACATAATATTCTACATTATAGTATAAATTATATAGAAGGGACTTGAGATTTTTAGAGTAAGTCTCATTACCTAACACAACACAGGGGAAAAGAAATGATTTGGTGTTTAGTTCTTAGTTTAAGGACCCTATATTTCTTCCTTTCTATGCCTCGTTTGTATTATGTAGCAAAACATTCTCAAGACTCAGATACACAGTTTCACAACCAAGTCTCACTGTTGTCTTACTTTCTCTGGGCAAGACATACAACTTGTGACACACCATGCTGAATGGTTAAGTCTTTCCTAGTTTTTAAAAGAAAACTGATTTTTATCAAAACTTGCTTCAAAATGTCAATTTGTATGTGCCTTTAAAATGTAGTGAAATTACATTTGCTCTTAAATGCAGCAAAAGCCCAGGATGGTGCAGCCATGGAAATGCAGCCTTTGAAGAGTGAAGATGGTGGAGATGGTGATGAAAAAGACAAAAAGAAATCAAATTTGCCAAAAAAGGAAAAATCTGTTTTACAAGGGAAACTTACAAAGCTGGCTGTTCAGATTGGCAAAGCAGGTATGATACATAAAGAAAAGTAAGGTGTTTATTTTAAAATATACTAACTTCCTGCTTAAAGTCATCTTTTGACATAATTAAGGCTGGAAAATCATTGCTTTGTGGCTGGAAGGGGAGTTAAAAATATTTTCAGTTTTATCCACAATGCACAAGGTCTTTTGAGTTATTGAAGATCCTCTTCATTGCTTAGAGGCTGTTATCTCCGAGTTACACAGAGGCCACGTCCTCTGTCAGCTAGCTAATAAGTGGGTAGATTAGCACATAAGTCTACTAGTTCACAAGCCCATGCTCTCATCTCTGAATTTCTGGGAACAATAGTGAAGGCGTACTAGCATTGAGGTTATTCCATGCACATGACCCAACTATATTTTATTTAAAAGAAATTTTTATCACATTTTGTTCATCTTTTTACTATTTATGAAAAATTTAGGTGTATGTTTTTCTAGAAGTTATAGTAGTTTAGTTAATTAAATGGAGTAGTTCATCATTCTGATGAGGCTGACATTACTAAACTGTTGCCATCACTAGAAAACACACATTGAGAAAACCACTCTATTAAAAAATAAAAAGCAAACAAATAAAAAGCAAACAGAGCATGTCCTCCAGTGGTATCACCTTTGTGAATCGGTACATATTATTAAATCAGGTAAATTGCATTATTTTATTACTTCCTAGGAATACGTTAGGAAGTTATGTTTTTGCTTTTATCCTCAAGAAGTTTATTATCTAATACAAATATATTATTCCTTTAATAAATAAGGCAACTGATAATACTGACTCTATAGTGTTAGGGATAAGGGTGGATTTTAAGATAGTGATGGTTTTCAGTAAGCATTGACTTGGGTTATTAGACCCAGATATGTGGACTTACTTTATTTTTTAATATTCATTTAGATGAGGCTAAATAACTCACAAAATAGAGAGGTAAATGATTCATACTACATGATTAACTCTTGTTTTTCTAAGTAAATGAAGTAATAAGGATAGAATAAAGATAATGATTCAGATAATTTTTTTAATTAAAAAGATAGGGTTGAATATTTAATTTCACATCTTCTCATTCATCAGATTCTTATTGGATTATCTTTCAGCAACAGGTAAGGTCCCAATATGTAAAGCACCAGCTTATACTAAGTTTTTGGTATTTTCTTATCAATGCCTATTATTTTGTCTCAGCTTTAGTAGAGGACCAAGGAGAATACAGTTAAGTCTAGGAAACAATCCTAAACAATTTCTCCCAGTTCTCCTAGGGACAAGACTACATTTGGAAGCAAAAATTAAATATGACAATGTCAAGGGCAAAAAAGGATGTTAACAATTTCCCAAAGAAATTAAAATAAGTATTACCAAACCAGCTGTAATTCTTCCAGTGGCCAGTTTGTAGCTGACAATGGATAGTATCTGGAATATTTAAATAATTACATTTTTCTTTTCTTTGTATACTGAAAGGTTTGTTGATGTCTGCCATCACAGTTATCATTCTAGTGTTATATTTTGTAATTGATACATTCTGGGTTCAGAAGAGACAATGGCTTGCTGAGTGCACACCGATTTACATACAATATTTTGTGAAGTTCTTCATTATTGGAGTTACGGTTTTAGTGGTAGCTGTGCCAGAAGGTCTTCCACTTGCAGTTACTATCTCATTGGCTTACTCAGTCAAGGTAAGTAGAAATGGTTAAGGAGATGTACTAAGTTTAAAGTACCAGCTGGGGTGGAAATGCACGTCTGATTATTCTTGTTTTTCATTCTGAAAGGAAGAGGATTTCATAAATTTATACTTGTTTGCTTTAGAAAAACTGTCATTGATTCCATCTCTTTCCTCCAGTTGAGGATCCCAGTACATAGAGACCTGTACATTCCTTGGAGCAGTGGTCACCAACCTTTCAGACCTCACAGGCCACTAGTGGTCAGCAAATTACCCTTTGATGACGCTACCTTGGAGGACAGCCTTGCCACAAAACTAAGCACAATCTGCTAAGCAGAATGTGGCTTAATTTTCATTGTATAGTATTTACATTGTCAAGTCATGTTGCCTCCTTTTTCTCATTGTAAGATTAAAAATGTCTTTTACTGTGGTATAAGAGCAAAGAAAGGGTTCACTCCAGTCCAACCTTCTAAAGCAAGGATGGGGAATGTCCAGCACAAGGGCTATATAAGGCCCTTGAAATCATTTGTTCTGACCCTGCCAAGGCATTAGGGGTGAGTCAATGAAATGTTTGATCAAATATAGCAGGCTAATTTTCAAGTTGATAATTTTGTATGGCCCATGAATGGTGTTACAAAGTATCCCAATGGCCGTTGGCAGAAAAATGTTCCCCACCTCTGTTCTAAAGCCTCTTTGTTTCCATTCTCCTCTTCCCGTTACCTCATAGTTTAGCCTTCATATGTTCCTTTCACTGAGGTGTAGTCTTTATGGGTCCTCTGTTAGGGCTTTGCAAAATTGAACACATTTTCTTTACTGTAGAAAGACCTTCATTCTTTTTTATTTTTAATACTAGAGGTCTGGTGCATGAAATTCATGCATGGGGGGGGGGGCAGGGGTCCCTCAGCCCAACCTGCACCTTCTTCAATCCGGGAGCCCTCAGGGAATGTCCTACTGACAGCTTGGGCCCGCTCCCCATGGTTCTCTGCTCTCTGCGGGGCCTGCCTGCTCCACACCACGGCGATAGGCAAGCAGGCTCTGCTGGGTGCTGTCTACAGGCGCACTTGTCTGCTCATGGGTCGCCACGGTGACAGCCAGTCAGGCCCTGCTGGGTGCTGCCTGCAGGTTGCGCTTGCCTGCTCTTGGGTCGCTGCAGCGACGGCCAAGCAGGGCCTGCTGGGTGCTGACTATGGCCCATACTTGGCTGCTCCTGGGTCGCCGTGGCAACAGCCATGCAGGTCCTGCTGGCCACAGAAGTTCCAGAGGCGGCAGAGCAGCAAGGCTTGATCCACTACCGGAGTGAGTGGATCCCGCCTCTCTGTTTGGTCCCCGAGACCCCTGGCCGGCCAACAGGCCCAAACACTCCAGCAGGGGGCTGAGGGGACTATGCACTGCCTTCTTGTGGCTATGAGCGCCGCCATCTTTGTGACAGTGATGGTTAATTTTCATATTACTCTTTTATTACATAGGATTTTTTTATTGATTTCAGAAAGGATGGAAGAGGGAGAGAGAGAGAGGACCATTAGTGATGAGAGAGAATCATTGATAGGCTGCCTCCTTCACGCCCCTACTGGGGATCGAGCCCACAACCTGGGCATGTGCCCTGACTGGGAATCAAAGGGTGACTTCCTGGTTCATAGGTCGATGCTCAACCACTAAGCCATGCAGGACAGGCAAGAACTTCATTCTTTTAATCTTTAATATTAATTTGAATCCCAAGTAATATGGGAGGTACACATCTTTCCTCCCCATATTTATTTCTTCAAGAAATCTTTTTTTCAGCAATATCTTGCATATTAGTAGTTTAAAAACTCTGTTATTTTTAACCCATTCCACATATATTTTGAGAATTAATATCAAGTATTTTAACTTAAACGCCTTTTGGGGCTACTATGAAAATTTTTAATTTTTTAGAAACTGTCTTTTTTGTTCTTGGAAATTAGAGAAAGGATCCAAAGCGTGAGTATATCAAGTGTATCAGCATATGCAAAAGTTAAAAATGACTCATTCTGTTTTTGGTATGTTAACTCAAAAAAAAAAAAAATCATGCAACGACATGCCCACAACCTATGTATTTCACTTGATACAAGCTACATTTTCCTTGGTGATTGATACAAAAATCTTTTCACTTCTACTTTATAAAGAGACTTAATCCTTAAATGTGATATACTCTGACACTGCTCTAAGTACATCTGTATGTAGAGAACAGATTATCAATGCTCTTGTAATGTGAGGACCCTTCTCAGAAGCTGTTGGAGGTAGTGTAGAGTTGATGTGATCTGCAGATGGGTGCCAGTATCAGTTTTCATTTACTAGATTATGTTATGCAGTGGTCAAATTATTGAAACCTAAGAAAGCTTGTTTGAATAGGTCACATGTACTAAAATCCTCCAGTATTAATTTGTTGGTTTATATTTTGTATATGTATATAGCTGGGAATTTTCATTCTGATATTAAAGCAGTTTATGATTTTAATGTAATGAGGCTATTGATGTTATATGTAACTTACCTAATTTTTTTTTTGTCACCGTAGAAAATGATGAAAGATAATAACTTAGTAAGGCATCTGGATGCTTGTGAAACCATGGGAAATGCCACAGCCATTTGCTCAGATAAAACAGGAACGTTGACAATGAACAGAATGACAGTTGTTCAAGCTTATATAAATGAGAAGCATTACAAAAAGGTCCCTGAGCCGGAAGCTATCCCACCAAATATCTTGTCTTATCTTGTAACAGGAATTTCAGTGAATTGTGCTTATACATCAAAAATACTGGTAGGTTTCTTTAATAAATTATGCATGAAAATTGATTTTTTTTATTTGTAATTAGATTGTATATAAACCTTCAGACCTACCTTTACTACATATACATAAGTTGAAGAACTGAATTTTGTTGTTTTTAAAAGGCATGTATCCATATAATGTATATAAGTTCCTTTGATACAGTTTGTGTTGCAAGTAAGATCTGTTGGTCAAAATATACATTTTGTTTACCTGTAACTTTCTCCTCCTATATTTTTAATTTCCTGTATTTAGAAACTCTTAAGCCTTATTAACCAAAACAAGTCCTTAATTTTAAATTCTTATTAAGCTCATTTTTTTGAAAGATCGGGCTGTTTACTTTTGTAGACAAAAATAAAAAGACTTTTGTAGAAAGTCAATTCACAGTTTCTGGAGAAAATTTTGAAGGCAGATTACAATTTAAAATAATGTTTTCTTATGCATGCTATATGTTATTTTTTGGTTTCTCAGTAGATCCTACGTGTAAGGTGATGCTTGACCTTTAGTAACTAACTCAATAAAGTAATTCTAGACTTGCACTACCTTAGAGTAAAATATTTTCAACTTTGTAAGTTTTTTTAAACTTTATAAGTTTTAAAAGTCTTATTTATAACATAAAGCATGAAATAATTTCACTTGATATGTGTTCTAGTGATTTATGTATGAAAACCATGAACAAAATTAATACTGCAAGTTGTTCAGTGAAAAATGCACCAATTAATTATTGGATTGGAAGTTAATAGAGATCTTGGTTCTAGTTCTAACTTTGCCTTTTACTACCAGAAAGTCTGAGCTTTACTTTCTTTAATTATTAAGTAAAGACAGTTACATCTGCCCTTAATATTTCTGTGATGATTATCTGAGGTAAAACTTGTGAAAATACTTTGAAAAAATAAAGCTTTTATATACATCTAAGGCAATAGCGCTTTATTTTAACACATAAACTTTTGTTTTAAGCCATAAAAATTGTAAAGTAGATCTGATTTTGAATTATTTAATATAAATGTTGAGTGAAAACAGGAAGAGAAAATGAGAGAAATTAAAGTTAAGCCCCATTACCCATGTCAGGAACCATGACTTATTTAATTCTTGCATCATAAGTGCTCCTGTTTTTCAGATGCTGAAGCCAAGGGCTGCAACCATTGGGTAACATGCGAAAAGTCCCCATAGCTATTAACTGGCAGGGCTGAGATTTGAATCCATGTCATTCTCATCCCAGAACTCCTTTCTGCCTCATCATTCTGTGTCCCTCTCTGAAATGCCTATATCAATAGAAGTTTCCTATGTAGTTTTGTTTTAAAATGTTGTATTTTGATTTATAAATAAATTTGTAATAAGTTAAACTGTCATAGAGGAACAAGATGATACTAGCTAGCGTCTAAACCTTTTTCTCTTATAGCCCCCAGAGAAAGAGGGTGGATTACCTCGTCATGTTGGTAATAAAACTGAATGTGCCTTGTTGGGATTTCTTTTGGATTTAAAACGGGATTATCAGGATGTTAGAAATGAAATACCAGAAGAATCACTGTACAAAGTCTACACCTTCAATTCTGTTAGGAAGTCCATGAGTACTGTCCTGAAAAATTCTGATGGAAGTTATCGAATATTCAGCAAGGGTGCATCTGAGATAATTCTGAAAAAGTAAGAGTAAAGTTCTGAGATGAATAAATTGCTAACTACAGTTGCTTTATGAAATACCTACTGTGTTGTTACTGTTGCCATTTTCTTTTTTGTGAATATGGAGCATTTGATGGCACCTCAGAGCTTTTAGTATATTTTAATGGTATCCTGATATTAGCCCATGGTATTCTGCCATTTTTATACTCCAGTTTCTTTTATTTCTTAAGAGTTTTGCTACTAGGGAAATAAGCCCATTACAGTCAATTACATCCAATCTGATAGATTTAATAAAGTAAATTTTGATACTTGTTTTTAGACATGTTGATTTCATTGTTATATAGGATCATGAAAAATATGCCTCCTGTAAAGAAAAACTGAAGTTTTTTTATTCAGCACTGCCTTGTAGACAGCAGAGTTGAAAATGTGATGAATGAATTATAGATTAGTTTTTAAAATAGCAAAGCATTAAAACTAGGTCTTGAGAATTCTCCTTTTATATCAGAATGAGGTTTATCCTATTCTGCTGTGGTGTCATATTTAAGTATCTTCTATCATTTTGAATGGTAATCTTTCTCTTTTACTGTCCTTATACAGACAAGTAGCTTCAATTTTAATATTAAATGTTTATAATTTCTCCAATATTTATGTGCTATTACAAGTATTAAAATTATTTGGGTTTCTTTAATCACAGTAGAAAACTTTTAAAAAATTAAGAGCAATTTTGGAAATATAGAACTCATTTAAAATGATAACATTTAGAATATTGTACTTCTAATTTGCTTTTAAATGGACTATCGTATGTGTTATCATAATGAATACTTGACAGATTATGATCTACTAGGCTTAAGGGACAAGTATAAAATTAATGATAAGGCAGCATATTACAGGTGTGTAAAGTTTTAAGATGAAAGATTTTACTATGAAGCATTTGAGATACGTTTGGGTATGAAATAAGTGCATCAAGGTGAAAGGATTCCCTATCTGAGAAAAGGAAGTAGGTATGCAGGCCATAGGCAGGGCAATAGCTAGTATATATAGTTCATCTGAGAAGACATGGGCTGTTGCGGCACACAGACCACCTAGAGCTTTCTTCTCCTTCACAGTAAGCTTGGTTATCTGATTTCAGTGTGAAGTTTAGAACATTTGCATCCATGGCTTGTTGGGTAGCAGATAGAAAGTACAGGGCACATTTTTAAAATCAAGAAACAATCAGGCTTTGATGCTTTCTTGGAACTCAGCAGCTTTGGGTAAATTTTAGGCAAATTTTTTCCTTAGCTTTCATTTTTCTCCACTGAAAATGAGGGTGAAAACTACCAACTCAGTAACAGTAAAAAAAAAAATAATAATAATAATGCATTTAAACATAGCATGGAGTCTGGTATATAATAAGTACACAGTAACTATTTCCAAGTGATAGTTACATTTTGTTGTAGAGGCTCTTAAACATTAGGCTGAGCAATTAAAGCTTAGTTAAGGTGGGATGGCAATGGGGGGATGGGGACACATATGTAATACCTGAATCAATAAAGAAAAAATAAAATGAAAACTTAGTTAAGTAGGGTCAGATAATGACTGAAGTATTTTTTTCATCATATAGTGGGATGATCAAAGCTGCGGTTGAAGGTAGTTCTTACGTCATGAAATAAGATGGGTTGGGAAGGAGAGACAGGACTAGAAACAGTTACCAAAAGGCGGTTACAATAAATAGCTCTAACTCAAAGTAAGAGCCAGAAGTCACTAACAGGAGGAAGAGAAAGAAGAGGCACCATTCAAAAGACAGTTCAGAGAGTAAATATGTAGCGCTTTCGAAGTAATGTATATAGATAAGGAAAAAGTATCAGGTGGGATTTTAGATTTATAGCAGCTCTCCAAATAACATTGTTTCATTCAACATTATTTGTTAGAATGTTGATGAGATGCCATAGGAATTTAATCTTGATTTGTATCAATTAGCCTGTGGTAAAATTGGTTTCTTTGTACATCATTTCACTTAAAAGTCACAGAACCTGTTGATGATGTTAGTTTAGGACTTGGTGTACATTGAAATTACTGGGGTAGTCTTGAAGTCAGTGAGGAGACAGCTTTTAGTCTTTTGTGCAGTAAGAGTAAGGTACTGGTACAACTTCTGAGTGGGACTCTTCAGCAGTGATAGAGAGGTTTGGAAAACAGAACAGAAAATGTAGATTTGGGAGTCACCTGCCTAGAAGCAGGAGGAGGTAGTGTCACAGAGAGAGGAGCATAGAGAGGCTGTGTGAAAATAAACTTTAAATAGGGGAATCCACAGTGTAACTTTTATTTACCACATAAGTAAAAGGTTGTGGTTAATGTCACTGGCAATAAAACTATTTTGGCATTATTTCTCTCATTCAAATAGAATGCTTATTTTAACAGTAGGTTTTGTTTTCTTTCATGGTTAAAACAGTATAGGTGATGAAACAAGGTCTCAGGTAAGGGGTTGATTGAACTTTGCTTTTTACTTTAAAAGAAGAAAATATTTGTCAATTTTGTGTTAATCATTATTAATGTCAGACTCTGTACCAAAATGGGTAGGCGAATAGTTTATTTTTCTCTGCTGCTAGGGGTTCTCTGTGAAAATTTAAAAGCTTTGCATTTCCAAAAGAGAAGGTTTAGGTAATTCTAGAGTAACTGGTAAAGTGGAGAGCTGTCGACAGAAAGCTCTAAAAATTGGAACTGTTTTATAAAGCGGAGAGTGAAAAGTGAATATGACTTAAGTCTGTAAAAATACAACATAATGGAATTCTCTAAATTTCAGCTATCAGATCCCATGATTTCTAGCCCTTCCAGTTCACTTTAAATGCCATTCATAATTATTTCTGTTAATTATTTATGTTTGGATTCAACATTTCCTTTTAGGTGTTTCAAAATCTTGAGTGCTAATGGTGAGGCAAAAGTATTCAGACCAAGGGACCGTGATGATATTATAAAAACTGTGATTGAACCGATGGCATCAGAAGGCTTGAGAACCATATGTCTTGCATTCAGAGATTTCCCAGCAGGAGAACCAGAACCAGACTGGGATAATGAAAATGATATTGTCACCGGCCTTACATGCATTGCTGTTGTGGGGATTGAAGATCCAGTGAGACCGGAGGTGGTGAAACATTCTGTGTTCTGCATGTGCAGAATCTCTTACCTGTAGAGGACCTGGGCACTATTACCAGTTTCCTAGTAAACCTCTCAGTGCTGATGATCTTACTTTTTCTCTGTGAATCCAAGATAAGTGAAATAATAGTGCTTGTGATGCTATGCTATTTATAGTTTATCTGCTTGTTTGTTTTTTTACTATTTATAGTTTAGTCAGCTTCTCTTTGAGATGCTGTGTGTATAGCACTATAACCTAGCATAGTGCCTCCAACTAAGTAGGTTTTTCCATTTATATTAAATTAAAAAACAGACACCTTTAAGTTGTTCTTAGTCTCTAGCACTGTCCAGTTGAACTCTGTGATGATAAAAATGTTCTGTGTATTGTTCACTATGGTAGCCACTGGCCATAAGCGACAACTGAGTTCTCAAATGTTGGCTGATACAACCGAAAACCTGAAATTTTTGTTTTACTTGATGTAAATTAAAGCATTTTGCTATCTGCCATATTGGATAGCATGTAACTCTAGACTTAGCTTTTCTTCTTCATTATCTTCTTTTTTTAAGTTTATTGAACAACTAGTGTATCCAGGCACGATACTAGGGAACTAGAGACATAAAGATTTTTGAGATCTGACCTCTGGCTTTAAAGAAGTTACTGAGTGGGGGGTGGACAAACATGATAATTATAATCCAGGATGTTAGTACATTGTTAGAGATACAGATAACATGTTACATGAGCACAGACCATGAGCCCTTAACTTATTCCAAAAGCATGTTTTGAGTTCTTAACTGTGTGCCAGATACTATGCCAAGTGCTTTGCATGTATTATTTCTTTTCTTGTTCACTTCTGTGATTTATTACTACTCTCATTTGACAGGCTGAAAAAAAAAGTTAAGATGTAGAGGTAACCTTTACAACATAGAGCTAGTATATTTAAGTTCTGGCTCTGTCTAAAACATATGCTTAAAAAGACCACTATGCTATATTAAGCACTGGAGTGGTCAAGTAAAACTTCCTACAGGTTAATTACCTGATCTGAGTCTTAAAGGATGAGGAGGTATTAAGCTAAACCAAGAGAGAGAGAGCAGTAAGCACATTCTGAGCAAAGAAGCAATGTGAGTGAAAGCACAGACAGCTTTTGTTCACCATGAACTAATTGATTCAACCCCCAGGGTACAGTACCAGCCACTCTTTTTTTTTTTTCCAGGCACTCTTTTAGAACTAGAAATACTGCAGTAACCAGGAAACTTCTAGAGAAGTGAGGTAATCAAAGAGACAAAATTATAGATATGCCAAGTGAAAATACATTCTGTGAGACTTGGTCTCTGCCCTCCTAGGCCTCACATTCTAGATGTCGGGGTGGGGAGGGAGGAGTGACATTAAGAAGACAAATACACCTGTGATAAAAGCTATCAAGGGCAAATAAGAACAGGGTGATGAAATAAGGCAACAGAGAGGCCACATCAACAGTCTCTGAAGATATGACATCTGAGCTGAGATCTGATGGCTAAACGTGAGCCAGCATGTAAGAGTATTCAGGCAAATGGATCGAAATATGCAGAGACCTGAAGATGAGACAGTATTTATTTCAAGGACGGAAAGGAGGTCAGTGTGACTAACTGGACAAGGAGGGCCAGATGAGATGATCTCTGGCCTTTCTAGGCAATAAGAGTTCTGAATTTTATTCTAAAATTAAAGAAATTCTGGCTAGAAATGACATGATTCGTGTTGTTAAAATACTATTTAGGGCACTGGGTAAGAAATAAACTGGAAATAAGGAGGGATAGAAGCAGGGAAGCCGGTAAGGTCATTGCAGTAATTCCAGGCAAGAGATGATCATGGTTTAGAACCACAGATGTGGCCACGGAGAAGGAAGAAAGGGGTGATCTAGAAGGAAAGCGGGGTGGGAGCAGTAGGAGTGAGCAGCATGAGTCTGGATATACCATTTTAACTTGGTTGAGATGTCTGAAATATCAGAATAAATGTCAAGTAGGCTTTTGGACCTCGGAGCCTGAAAGTGGTCGAGACTGAAGCATTCGCTTTTGAGGTTAAAGGAGATCTCTGAGGAAAGTGTGTGGCTAAAGAAGATTTAAAGCTGCCACATCTCCACAACTAGGCATCTTCTAGAAGAGGGGGAATCAGTCTCTACACAACTGGATGGGTCTGAGATGGTAATAAGAGAATCAGAAGCAGCAGCATGTTTAGAGCTCAAGATAAATTTAGTTTGGGGTTTAGGAGTGTCAAATGCTTATAAAAGTAACCAAAGGGGATACTTTTAAAAAATACATTTTTTCATTTCTGAGAGCAAGAGAGATACAGAAACATCAGTGATGACAGAGAATCATTGATTGGCTGTCTCCTGCACGCCCCACACTAGGGATCGAGCCCACAACCCAGGCATGTGCCCCAACCAGGAATTGAACCATGACCTCCTGTTCAGAGTCTACCACTGAGCCACGCCAGTCGGGCAAAGAGGGTAACTTTTGCCAACCTTTGGTCAAAGGAAAACCATTCAAAGTTTTATACATTGACTTATGGCTTACATCTTATCT
>PVJC01029603.1:0-21812 GCA_004026665.1 Murina feae
CTTTCCCATAGAGGGGACTAAGAATCATTTGGCCCGTCAGTACATTATGGGTGTCCTTTGATAGGAAAACACCTCTGTCTTTCATACATGGTCTGCATATGCTTTGTAGATGGTCCAGTGAACATGGTTTCTTATGAGCCAATACAAGTTTGGCATTTTCCTGGATTGCTGTCTTGATCTCCGTAATATTTCAGCTGAAACTTGTAAGATTGCTACAGTGGTTTTTCCTTGGCTATATTTGCAGTTCAGCGTTGGAGCTTTTTTGTAAATTGACTATACATAGTATAGTGTGATCTGATTGCATCTCTTACTGGAAACAATTATACTAGCGAAAGGAAGCTTTTTCTTATCTAATATAATTTCATTGCTGCTAATAAAGTATTTTTGATATTGATGAAAGAAAACTATTTAACCTGGTAATTACTTTGTCTTAATGTAATAATACAAAAGATTATAAAGTGTTTTTAAATGTATGTATGATTTTTAAAAATAACATTTGTTTTTCTAATTTCATTATAATGCATGTTCTTTGTGCAAAATTTAAAACTGTAGAAAAGCTTGAAAAGGAAAATAAAATCACCTGTAATTTTACCACCTGCAAATCGTTGTTGTTTAGGTATATGGCCTTTAAAAATGCACACATATAGTGATAAATCATTTGTGATTTCATTCCATTTCTGGGTTAATGCTTCATTAAATGCATTACAGTTCTGTTTTATATTTTTATGCTTTTTAAATACCATACAGTATCATATCTTTTGATAATTGGTATTTTTTGCAGCTTTTTCTCTTCTTGGACTTTAAACCTCCAAGAAATATTGATACTTATGCTGCACAGAATTCTGCTGTTTTTAGCAAAATGAAATGAATAGAATATTTTCAATTTCAAAAAGAAGTCAAAACAAGCTGACATAAAAATCCTCCTATACAAAGCACTTAGAGGGCAAATAGGATATAATTCCACTTATATGAGGAACCTAAAATACATAAATTCATAGAGACAGAAAGTAGTTTTTTTATTTTATTTGAAAAATCATTATTCAGGTTTAGTAGCTGTAGAAACATTCCCCAAAATTGTAATAGAATTGTAGCAACCAGGGGCTAAGGGAGGAAATAATGTGGAATTTTTTTTTTTAATGGGTAGAGTTTCTGTTTTGCAATGATGAAAAAGTTTTGCTAGTGGATAGTGGTGATTACTATACCACATTGTGAATGTGCTTCATACCACGGAATTATACACCTAAAAATGGTAAATTTTATTTATTTACATATTTTTTTAAAAAATCATTATTTTAAAAGCACTTGAAGTATGTCAAGCTCATGTTAGCATTTTTCTTGCTTAGGCACAGAAATTGTGATTTGAAGGGAAAGAGCCTCACCCCGTTTGCTATAATTAAGCGGCATCTAGAATGTTATCTCAAAATATCAAGATTTCATAAAAACAAACTCTTCTTGAAATTTTCATGAAAATGTTCTTGATTTTAGAAACTAATTCAAAAAAAGTAATTTATTTCTTCTATTAATGCTTTATGAAGCTTTGTTGACCTATATAAGGGTTATAAGCAAGAAGGGAATAGGGGGATTAGAAAGATTAGTCAGCCACCACTCCTAAAAATATCAGTGTGTGTTTTTTTCTTAATCACATAACGTAACCTTCCACTCAGAGCAAACTAACTCTAAGATGAAATGTAAAGAATGCATTTTCACTACATTTTAAAATAAATACAGACAGAATGATAATGACATGTTCTGGAATTCTTTTAAATCTCTGACATATTTTAACATTTGAAAAATTTCAGAATCATTGTTCTGAATTGTTTGTAATATATATCACAAATGCTTGTTGAGTTAATAAAAAATTGCAAACGTTTTGTTAATTAATTTATACCCTACCTTGCTCCAGAAACTTATTTTAGGCAATTTACTGGGATATATACAATAGAGCAGTGGTTCTCAACCTTTCTAATGCCGCAACCCTTTAATACAGTTCCTCATGTTGTGGTGACTCCCAACCATAAAATTACTTTCGTTGCTATTCATAACTGTAATTTTGCTACTGTTATGAATCGTAATGTAAATATCTGATATGCAAGATGTATTTAGGTGACCCCTGTGAAAGGGTCGTTTGACGGTCGTGACCCACAGGTTGAGAACCGCTTCAAAGAGTGAGACACTATACGAGTAATATGGTCTCCAGAGACATTGGATCAGAGAAATCAGGATAGAATGTAAGATAAAGTCAGGGTTGCTATTTGGTAATATAAATGTTATACAGTTGTTTCCTAGTAACAAAGATAAAAAGGAAAATGTGTTTAGTGATAAAATTCTGTGTCCATTTGAATCATATAAAGTCATTATATTGTTGAAATTTATTGTAAAAATAAACACTATATATTTCCTAAGAGAAGTTAACAAAAAAATATTTTTACCTGTGATGAACAGTTCCCTCAGTTACAAACGCATATTTCCCCAGTGGTTTTGGTGACTGGCTAATGAGCCAGCATTTCTTCAGCATCTCCTGGCAGCATTTCCATTTTATCATCAGGTGCAGTGGAAAAATAGAATTGTAATAGAAAGTGTGTTGGCTCCAAATGCAGTGGCTTTCCAACTAATCTCTACAGGGTTTTAAGAGTCCCACAGATGGGGAAAAGGGCCTCATAGTGCCAAGGTTTTAACCAAATCAGCATGCCTTTGATCTCATCTGCAAAGTGAATTCCTTTGTAAAATTTCATTTGAGTAAAGGATTTAACAGCTAAAAAGGTATTTGAAAGCCACTGGCCTAATAGTAAAGTTGGAACCATTGTTTAAGAAATATAGATCTAAGATCCTGTGACATCTGGTCTGGCCTCCTAAAGGCCCAAAACCTGTAATATCATGAGACACATTGGTACACAAAGTCACCCACCTGCCTGACTAGAAATTAAATTTCATCTCTATTGCCTGGTGTGTTTATGGTTTCTAATTTTTTATTAAACTTTTAAATCCGTATAATGTTTTTAAAAATATAGTCTGGGTAGGGAAACATCTTTTTTTCCCCCTGAAATAACCAATTAGCTAGTATCTTTTTCTTTTTGGACTGGTCATTCATCCTTTCTCTCTGATTTAAATCTGACCTTTGAATATTCTTCCTAGAGCATTCTCCAATACCTGACATTGCCAGTGAGTCCACTCTGTCAGTGTAGGGTTTCTAGGGAGCACTTAAATGCAGCACCACAACTATTGCATTGAAATCCTCTTCAGTATTTGCTTGTTATTCTGATTCGTGAGAATCATAAACCCCCTAAAATATTTGCCTTACCAGAGCTATTTTATTATCAGCCAGGTATTTGTTCTTTTTTTGTCAGCTCACAACCTGTCAGGCATGACTCCAGTCAAGTGTTAAGTGGGGATCAAACCTGATTCTGAAGAATTCAGAGTGGTTGTAGAGGTGGGAAAGTTTAATCTCACTTTGTGGTAGGGGAGATATTAGTAAACATTGAAAATTGAGGAGTAAATAACAGCATTGGAACTTGGAAAAAATCAGAATGTTCCTAAGCTGGCAACATTCCATAAATTAAGTTGGGAAGTTACTTATTTTCTAATGGCTAAAGTTGACAGCAATGGTAGTTACACCGTTTCAACTCCGTCATGGATGCTGTAGTTAATTGTAGGTTCTAAATGTCACTGGTTCCTAAGGCTCCATGGTCTGTGGGGGAGATTCACTTCCTCTCCTTTGTCCCTGTACAGGGCTCTAGCCACAGGATGGTGAGGGCTTGGTTTCTCCAGAAATAGTAAAAGGTACATTATGCTTCTGTAGGTCCCATGTGAACTGTTACAACAAAACTATGAAGGTATTTTGCTGAGAAAATAGTTACCATAATTCACAAAGCTGGCTAGCATGTTGGAAGTCTGAATTCTAGGTTTTGCTATCAACTGCATGACCTTGAGTGAATGCTACCTAATCATCCCTTTCTTTTCCAGGTTCTTTTTGTACTAACCCGTGTTTTTCCAAATGTGCTCTGTAGACCAAATGTGTTCTGTCGTCACAAGGTGCCCCGGGAGAAGGTGTAGGGGTTCGTGGTTAAAGGTAGAGAAAAGCTGTGGACTAGATCCTCCTCTAGGAAATGCAGTGTGTGGCAGGATAGCAAAGGCTCCAAGAAGTCTTACAGGAAAGAAACCCTTACATCTGCTGGACCAGTTTCTTGACATCTCTGAGAACTGTATTTCCTGAAATCAAACCTCTGTTAGGTGTCTGAGGTTACTAAACCTTCATAATTCTAGTTTCAGTAAAAAAGTTTTATTTTAAGTAAGTTACTTTAACATGGTACTTTAATTTGAAATATTAGTTAAGGCAACATTGGAAAAAGCCTTCAATTGTACAGTATCCTCGTACTTGTGGATTTTGAACACAGTGGCGGAGAGAAACACTGTTTTCCCCTGTGAGTACCAAAACTGGTTTGAAATGACTGGTCAGAAAAGGGCAGAGTCAGAAGTTTCCCTTCTCTGCAGGAGCTCCGTCCAGCACTAATTTTTCTATCCAGGATTTTCTACCAGAGGCAATGTGATGCTGGGCACTCTACATCCAGTGTGTTTTCTTCCGTTTAATGTAATTTCACCTTTTATTGGCTCAAAGTGTACGGACCCGTAAGGATCTTTTGTATTTATTGTTCAGAAAATAATGCCTCATTTACTAATAAAGTTCAGAGGAAAATCTGTCTTCATCTTTTGTGTAGGATGGGAGCTGCAGATAATATATATAAAGGACAGAGTACATTTATGGAAGAACTAACTGACACAGCAGAAATAATAAGAAAAGCCACATCACAGTCCTTGGTTATCATGGATGAATTAGGAAGAGGGACAAGCACCCACGATGGAATTGCCATTGCTTATGCTACACTTGAGCATTTTATTAGAAATGTAAGTATCTTACATATTTTTTGTACATAAATGGTATATACTATACAAATTGTTTTTCTGACTTTAGTTTCTAAATATTCAAAATCATCTTTAATTGTTACAGCAATTGATTCGAATGCTATACATTGAGCTCAGATAGATTGGCCCTAAATAGTGTTTATAATAATGTTTGATATGCCTCCCTGGCAATATTTCCCCTCGAGAGCTGTATCTTATTATTCGTGACAAGTTCTATACCAAGAGCAGGAACCACCCACCCGTAACCCGATCCTTGAGAAAGAACAAAAAGAAAATAGTGCCATTTTTACCCTGTGACTTACTTTTTGCAGCAATAGCCTAAAAGATCTTGATGTAAGATCTTTGCTTTCATCTCTGTCTTTCTGTGTTTCAGTAGCCTCCCTCCTACGCCGCATATCCGTTTTCAGATTGCATTTCTAAGCATCTCAATATGAAATTTTAATAGTGTCAAACTTTCAATCCGTCATCTCCATCAAACTCTCACCTTTTATTTACTCTCTGTCCTGGTTCATTTTGGTCTCTCCCTTTCTTTCCCTCTCTTTCTGTCACCTGCCCCTGAGCCTTGAGTATATCTTTTTCTATTTTGTTTTCTGCTTTTTTACTCTTTTGTCTCTGTGTCTTTCATTTCTTCACCTCTTTCTTAAGTAGGCAATAGAAGCATATTTTTAAAATATTTTCATTTATTTTTATGTTGACACTAGAGGCCCAGTGCACAAATTTGTGCATGGGTGGAGTCCGACCAACCCGGCCCCAATTGGTGGATCAGGGCCAGGCCTGTCGGGAGGAGGAGATGGCAGGAGGTTGGCTGTCTGGCCTGTTGGAGGCTGGGGGAGGGACCATCAGGTGGGGGGGGGGGGCAATTGGGGGCCAGCATCCTCGAGGAGGGGCCATGGGTGGTTGGCAGGAGACAGCTGGCTGGAGGGAGGGACTGTGAGCCAATTGGGGCAGTGAGGGCCCATCTAGGGCAGAGCCGGCTGGAGGGAGGGGCTGCAGGAAGTTGGCCAGCTAGCTCCACCCCCTATTGGAGTAGGGGTGGCTATCAGCGGTGGGGTCAGCCAGGGATGAGGCTACAGGCTGATCGGGGACATGGCCAACAGGGGAGAGGGGAAAGGGCCTCGGGAGGATGGTTGGCTGGCCACCATGCCCTTGATCTGGGTAGGAGAGGCCAATCAGGGGCAGAGCGGCTGGGGAGAGGGGATGCGGGAAGTTGGCCGGCCAGCCCCACCCCTTGACCGGGCCACTGGCTGCAGTGGCTGTCATAGCGACTGGTCATTCCAGTGTTCTGGTTGCTGGCTTTTTATATATATAGACTAGGAGCCCGGTGCACAAAAATTTGTGCACTCGGGGGGAGGGGTCCCTCAGCCCGGCTTGTGCCCTCTTGCAGTCTGGGACCCCTCAGGGGATATCCACCTGCTGGTGTGCCTGGCCAGCCTGGGTGAGGGGCTGATAGCTGTTTGCAGGCTAGCCAAGCCCCCCAGTGGAGACCCTCACCCCATGGAGGTGTGGCCAGCCTGGGTGAGGAGCTGAGGGCCGTTTTCAGGCTGCCCATATCCCCTTCAGGGTTCGGGTTCCTACTGGGGTGCCTGGGCAGCTTGGGTGAGGGGCTGAGGGCCGTTTTCAGGCTGCCCACAGCTCCCATTGACCCAACATCCCAGCGAGGCTGGCTGGAATCAGGTTTCTGGGGTTTATTTATCTTCTATAATTGAAATTTTGTTACCTTGAGTGGAGGCTTAGGCAGGTAACGAAGCCTCCTGTTTGCTTCAGTTCCGTGGCTTCTAAAATTGAAACATTGTTGCCATGAGCAGAGTCCCAGCCAGCCTAGGCAGGCAGTTGCAACAGAAACCTCCTGTTTGCTCTAGCTCCATGGCTGCTGGCCTCCATCTTGGCTGGGTTAATTTGCATACATCCGCTCTGATTGGCTGGGGGTGTGGCTTGGCTGGTGGGCATGGCTTAGGTGTCTCAGAGTGATGGTTAATTTGCATATTACTTTTTTCTTAGAGTAGATTATTATAGATGTCTCCCATTTCCACCCAGACCCTGCCCTCTTCCACTCAGACCCTACCCCCCTTCCTCTGGCCCTATCTAGGTAGTCAGTCAGGGCTGGAGTCATCGAAGGCCTGACTGGGGCTGGAGGGTCCTCTTCTAGTGTGGCACAGTGACATAGCCAGCAAGCTGATGCTGGTGTTTGGCCAGGGCCCTCAGTTGCTTTTCCTGTGGGACTTTCCACAAGGCTGCCTTCCCCTGAGGAAGCAGCCCAAGAGACCAAGACCGAAGCCACAGTGCTTCTTACGACTTAGTCGCAGATGCCACACATTGCCACTGCCGCCACATTCTTTGGGCCACAGAGGCTGGCCCTGGTTCAGTGTGGGAAGTGGGAAGACCATGAATAACCAGGAGCCATCAAAAGCAGTTTGTTGATATTTCAAAGATTCATTTAGGAATAAATTATGACAGAACTGAATTTGTCACTACTCTAGCAGTTTTTGGATATTTAAATGTTAATGAAGAGAGTGCTATTTTTAGATAAAATTTACTTTAGCGGTAAGTCATTGAAGAGGATTCTTCTGGAACAAGAGTCTCTAACCTTTTTATGGATGAAGTTGCTTATTTTCATGATGTCTTTTGATAAGATGAGAGAGATGGGGGAGGAGTAATGGGGAAGGCTGTGCATTGCTGCTGTGAGTTAATGGGGTCCTGAGGGGAGTAGGGCTGTTGCACAAACCCTTAGGTTTTCTGGTCAGAAATGCCTGTCAGCTCAGGGAAGGGCACCAGGGAGATTTTAAGAGCATCTTGTCAAAGAAACCCTGCCTTCATAGCTTTATTTGTAATTGTTATAAGGGAGAAGACCCATGTTCTGACTTTTAGTAGGGTGAATGGCAGATGAATAAAAACTGGAGTTCTTCAATTTAATTACCCTCTACTTCTAGTTTCTAGACCATGATTTCCTGTGAACTTCCCTCAAGATAGGGATTTCTATAAGGCATAATAATGTGTGCTTTAAAATAATGCTTATTAAAGAATCCATTGACTCTGTACTGATACCAAAAAATAGAAAATAAGTGTTAAAATGGTGACGGTAGGGTGCGGATAAGGTGAAGTACTATTTATAGAATGACAGCTAATAATTATGTGGGTAATTAAAAAAAACCAACACAACCAAGATTTAGTAACAACCATAATAATAACTGATTCCGGCACCGACTATAGGTGGTAAAACCTTTGAAGGAAAGATGGTTGGAGGCTCAGAGTATCTATCACCTCACAACATATTTATTGATTACAAAGGAGAAAGGTATCGGTACAATGAAAGAACCTTCTGGACACCCACATAAACCAGGTAGTCAAATTCAGCACCCCCAGTAATGGGTCAAGGTGATCTGAGCCACCTGATGCACGGAAAAGGATGTATCACCTCGATAGATGTGTGATGTTCTTGGCAATAAGGTTTAATCTGAATCTAATCAGGAGGAAATAATCAGTCAAATCTAAATTGAGGGACATTATGCAAAACAGCTCTCTTAGATACTTCAAAAATGTTAATGTCATAAAAGACAAAAGGAAAAGGCTGGGGAACTCTTAGATTAATGGAAATTTGAAAGACATGACTAAGTGCACTGCATGATTCTTGATTAAAAAAAGAACATTCACAAATGGAACAGGTTAGGGAAATATATAAGCTATATGTTAGCTATAAAGTAATATATCTGTCAAATTTCTTGAGCATAATACATTTTATTCTGATTATGTAGGAGAATATTTCTGTTCTTAGAAGATAAGAATCTTAAGTATTTAGGGTTGAAGTGTTATTCTGTCTGCAATTAATTTTCAGATCTTTCAGGAAAATGTGTGTATGTGTACGTGTGTGTGTAGTGTGGGGAAGGAGGAAGGAAGGAAATGTGGCAAATATTAATGGTTGTCTAGGTAAAGAGTATACAGATGTCATTTTACTTTTTTGCAACTTTAATGAAGATTTAAAATTTTCAAAACATAAAATTGGAGAAAAGTTTAAATTACATAAAATTTAAAAATGAAATAACATTTATTATATGTCTTATTACTTTAGGTGGAATCCTTAACCCTGTTTGTCACCCATTATCCGCCAGTCTGTGAATTAGAGAAAAGTTACTCCCAACAGGTGGGGAATTATCACATGGGATTCTTAGTCACTGAGGATGAGAGCAAACAAGATACAGGTATGAAATGTTCTGTAACAGGTACAACTAGAATAGTATTGGTCTCTGTGTTTGATAACCTGAAGTTTATCAGAGCATCAGCTTATTGCTTAGTAATAATAAAAGCTGTGACTGTTGATTATAAATGCCATTTGTCCAAATTAATTTTCTCTAAACTTTGTGGGGAAAATAGAATTCACATTTATCCTTTCCATCTCTGAGTCTTTTCTTGGTGTTCCTCACCTCATTTTTTCACAAGAAGAGGGTGGGGTTGGGGGACATTTAGGTTTTTCTCTAAGATGCATCTGTTACAAAGATGTCCTTAATAGTCAAGTGCAGAGTATAATTTGTCATCTTTTAAAATACCCAATATTTTACTCACAACATTATTTAACATTAATTACTTACATTATTAAGTTAGTGCCATGTTCTATACTAGACATGTTTTATTTGACAAGGAAACTGAATCTCAGACAGGTGAGGTGGCTTGCCCGTGTCCGCCATCTCGTGTAGGGGGTGACCTGAGCCTAGAATCCAGTCCTCTGCTGGCAGGTTCTCTTCTCTCCTACTCTGCTAGATTCCGTGTGGAATTACAGCATTTTCCCGAGCTTTCCACTTACTATTAGTGTCACAGAAATGAGACATTTTAGGGAAAAAATAACATCATTAGCCGATAGAAACCAATTCAAGTGCTATATGCATAGTAGTAGATTTTAGCATTATTTTTCCCCCGTAGTACTAATTTTTTTAAGCTACTAACCTGTAGGCCAGTGATGCTTTACACAGTTGATGTGCAACAATGGAAAATCCATTTTCCAGGATACTCCAGAGTCCAGATTTTATTTTGGAAGAGCAATAAGGATGAATCTGAAAAAGAAATCAGGCCACTAACCCAAATAAAACAAAACCCTGGACCTAAGATAAAGTAATATTAGGCAATTCTTGCCTTTCACCACCATGCAGTCTTGAAAAACACATGATAAATTCTCTCATGGAAGCAGTTTCGTATCTATTAATCTGTATCCAAAGTGACAGGAGGAACTTGGAAGCTAAAACCCAGTGGGATAAACAAAATAGGGTTCACCAATAGAGAAGGGTCAGTGATAAGCATTCGATGTGAACCCAGAATCTTCGATCTTGAGTTTGGCTTTTTTTTTTTTCCTGATTTGAAAGTTTATTCATAACATACCTTTAAAAATAAGATGATGCTTAAAGGCTCAAGCTACCAGGCAGCCGTCCCCTGCTTCGATCCCTTCACTCCATGCACTCCCTGCGCCCCACTCTGAAAGCAACTGCTTTCAGCTCTTTCTTCCATCTCTATTATATTTCTCTCTCTTGGTTCATCAACTTGCTTAATAGTGATTGACTTTTCATTGTGTTAGATGAAGGTCTTCGGCTTTCTTGTCCTCTATTGTCCCAGCATAGTTGTTTGATATTTTTATTCATATTCCTTGTTTTCACTATTATTGCTAGTAAGTATAGCTTACTCATGAACCAGGTATGAAGACAGGTGCATTTTCTTTCTTTTACAATATTTTCTATTTTCTTAAAGGTAATAATTGCCTTGTTTGCATCTGTGGTTAAGTATCCCTTCTCCAGTAGCTTTGTAAAGCACTTCACCTCTCTAGACATTTTTCTACATGATTGAATCTACTGGTTCCACTTTTTCCCATTGGGATCATTCCATCTGGAGTCCTTCGTTCTCCTGCTCAGCTGTGATTACTCCCTCGGCTGCACAACCATTGTGCTGAGACCTGCCATTGCCACCATCCTAGGAATTCTCTACCCTCTCTACCATGTATTTGACTGCAAGTAACAGAACACTGAACTCAACACTGATTCAAACAATATGGATATATCCAGTCTCCCATCACAGAAACCTCCAAGGAGGATTAGCTTCAGCTCCTCTTTGCAATTCTCCAGGCTCCAACTGCCTGCCCTCCCGGCTTCGTCATCAGGCTAATGGCCCTTTCCGGCATTGCATCCAGACTTGACAGTGTCCAGAGGAAGAGAAGGGATCAGCGTTTCCTGTGACTCTGTCTTAGTAAGAGCAAGGGAACTTTTCTCAGATGCTCACTAGCATCTCATCATTGTCCCATTTCATTTCAGAATTGAATCACATGCTCTTTCCTTTTTTACATTGGTTTTAGAGAAAGAGGAAGGGAGAGGGAGGCAGAGAGAGAGAATAACACTGATTGAGAATCATGGATATGCTGCTTTAGGCACCCCACTCTGCTACTAGAGATTGAGCCTGCAATCCAGGCACGTGCCCTGACCGGGGGACTGAAACCAGTGACCTTTCGGTGCACAGGATGATGCTCAAGCAACTGAACTCACATTGGTTCAAACAATACAGGGCACATGCTTATTGTTAAACCAGTTCTTAGAAGTGAGAATGACAGAAATGACTTTGATCTTCTTAGGTTGTAATCAACTTGTGGAGATGGATATGAGAACACATCCAAGTTAAATGGTCAAGGAATTACAGTAACTCCTTTATAAAGTAGGATTTTTATATGAGTGGAATAGATGCTAATAATAGCAACTAAAGGAAGTTAAATTATTGAGACTTTGCCTGAGTGAACATGTCTCCATTATACCTTATACTTGATTTGTAATTTAGCAAGGGCTAGAATTTTAGGTTGGAAAATCATTTTCACTCAAACATTTGAAGCATTGCTCCATTGCCTGCTCACTTCCAATATTATTCCTGCCTATAGCTATACTTCATCCGTCACTTCTAACCTAACTTCTCTTCTGTCTAAATGAGAGGCTGTAAATAGCTTATCAGTAAAATGCTCCAAATATCCTTTTGGGTGGCTTCCAAGGTGCTATGTTTACCTATTTCCCATTATATGGTGGATAAAGCAGTGGACCTGAAAGAAACATGTGTTTTAGGAGCTTCCAGTCTATAAAATCTTGGACAAGTCTCACCCATCTCTAAATTTTAATGAATCAGTCTTAAAGGGACCTCAGAATCTATTTGATCAGGACACATCTCTTTAATAACTGCCTATAGAAGTTTAGCTTTAAAACGGATTTTGCTGTTTCCCTGTAACAAGCAGAAACATGAATTATTACTTTTCCTGACTCTCAGCAGTATCAGATAAGCTTTTCAATAATATCCATTTAAGAAATGGCCATAGCTTACAAATAAAGTCCTTAGCAAGAATTTTTATTGTGAGGCTGTAAAGAAATGAGTTGTTTTTACCATCTTCTGTTCCACCTGGTTCTCTCTGCCTCCACATTTCCATTATATACCTTCTCTCCCTTCCTCCCTCTTTCCCTCCCTCCCTCTTTCCCTCCCTCCTTCCCCATCAAAGAGGGGTGAAGGACAGGGGCAAAAGACAGTCTTGAGGTAGAATATATCTATAAAAAGAGTTCCCCCTTGCGATTATGAAAAGTGGTCACTTTATTTACTTTGATGATGTGAAAACTACCATAATTAGTACTGAGGTATGTTAATAAATTATTCAGAACAATGTAATATTTTATATATTTATCTCTATTTGATAGCTGTATTAAATTTAAAAAAACATTTTATAGCTACATATATTATACTGTATATGATACTGTATATGTATATATACTGTATATACTTTATATGATATGTAAAGCAAAAAAGAAAAGAAAAATGCCATCAGCAAAACAATGTTTAAGTGAAGGAGTTTTGTGGTATTTAATAGGCTTTCAGAATTGGATGGATGGGTGGATGGATGATGTATGGACAGACGGACAGACAGATGAATGAATCTTTTTTTAGAAAAACCAGCATGAGGCTAGGTGATAGAGGTGAGGCCAGAGGTAGGGAGACCCAGTTGAAGTGATAAAGATGAGAAGAATTTGCTTTTGATTGCCTACTGCTGTTTGCTTCACTTTCGGTCTTGTGAGCATTGCGGATAAAACGTTCTCCAGGATAGCTGGTACTGGCTTCTCCACCCTTCTTTTCCTTATCTGTTCCCACCCACTTCCTCAACTGTTTTTTGTGTTCTTTAAATTTTATTTGGAGGGAAAAGGTATTCTTAGTGCTTTGTAATGTAAATTTTAGTCTCTGTTTCCCCAAGGGTATCAGCATTCTTTCACCTCCCACTGCCAGCACCCACCCTCAGAAAGGTACTATTATTTTTCTATTGCTTAATTCGTAGAGGAAGTTAAGGAAAATTCCATTATCCAGTTTCTCCATTGTGTTCACTCTTTTGATATTTTAGTTTTTAACTGATAAAAGAACAATGCATACACATTTATAAAATGAAAATAATGTATGAGAAAAGTCTGATGATAAACTTATAAATATAGTAGAGTATCGGAAATCATTGTAAATCTTGTTAATGTTGGGACATTTTTGCAACACAGTACAATTATATTGAATTTGATAATAAAAGCTACATAATGCTGAGGTGCTTCAGATTTATCACAAATCAAACTATGTGCAGCATTGTGTTTGTGTTATTGCAGTTCATTACATCCCGATTCTTTGAAAGCTTCTAATTCATATGTGTGTGTATGTGTGATGGACTGTGTTCCCCAGGAAGCTGGTCTTGAGATTTGCATGCCAGAGGTTTACTGAGGAGTGCAGGCCCGATCCACCTGAGAGCAGGGCTGGGCAGGATGGAGCTGGGCAGGATAGAGCAGGCTTCAGCCAGCCCTAAGCGGGGATGGTCCTTTAGAGTAACCTCAGCTTGCGGTGGGGAGGTCAGGCCCTAAACTCGTTCTTAGGTATCTATTGTAGTCTAGCAAATTACTCCCAAACAGAGCAGCTTAAAATAGCAAACACAGCCCAGCTGGTGTGGTTTAGGGGTTGAGCATTGATCTATGAACCAGGACAGTTAGAACTAACCCAGTTTGAGTCAGCGTTCAATTCTTGGTCAGGGCATATGCCTAGGTTGTAGGCTCAATCCCCAGTGTGGGGTGTATAGGAGGCAGCTGATGGATGTTTCTCTCTCATCACTGATGTTTCCATCTCTCCCTCTCACTTTCTCTCTGAAATTAAAAAAAAAAATTTTTTTTTAAAGTAGGTTTACAGTTGTTCATAAGGAAAATACACTAATTAATAAATAATACAAGAATAGACTTTTACATACTCACAGCTGTAAACCTACTTAAAAAAAAAAGAAACAAATAGCAAACACATATTATCTCCCAATTTCTGCGGTCAGGAAACCATGGGCAGCTGAGCTGATACCTCCACTTCGCAGTCTCTCACATGGCTGCTACCAAGGTATTGACGGGGGCAGCAGCCACTTCAAGGCTCAGCTAGTGAAATGCACTTCGCAGCCCACTGCCGTGGCTGTTGCAGGTCTCAGAATACCCACTTCCAAGCTCACTCATGTGGCTGACGGCAGGTTTCCAAGCCCTTGCTGACTGTTGGCTGGAGACATCAATTTCTTTCCATGTGAACCTCTCCACAGAGCAGCCCACAACAGATCAACTGGCTTCCCTCAGAGCAGGCAAGCAAGAGCACCCAAGACAGGGGCCACTGTCTTTTGTAATCTAATCTCAAAAGTGACATGATATTATTTTTGCCATATTCTGTTCAAGGGAAGCAAGTCACTAGGTCCAGCCTACACTCAAGGAGAGGGGATGACACAGGGCGTGAACACTGGAAGGCAGGTCATTTTAGAGGCTGCCTACCAGCCTGCGTAGCAGTCAGTCACTGGATGTAGGCTGGTTACGACGGGTGGATCATGACCTTGGGTGAAGCCACTCTCTTCAGCTAAGGCAGTTCCTAAAGACATAGGCTAAGGCAGGCATCCTCAAACTACGGCCCGCGGGCCACATGCCGGGTGTTTTTGCCGCTGCTGCCTGTCCTGCTTAAAATAAGATATGTGCAGTGTACATAGGAATTTGTTCATAGTTTTTTTTTTTTAACTATAGTCCGGCCCTCCAACGGTCTGAGGGACAGTGAACTGGCCCCCTGTTTGAAAAGTTTGAGGGCCCCTGGGCTAAGGGTCTCGAACCAACAACTTTCTAACAGTTGGGGCAATAAACCCGTCAGTCCTCAGTGGGATCTACATGGTACTGAACAGCATCCATTTCTATATATACTACTGGTTACTATGATATTTAATAAACCCAAATTTCTCAATCTTATTTAAACCGTGTAATGTAATATTTCCTTATCTGTTTTGTTGTTGTCTTGTTGCTAGCACTTTTAAAAACAACTTATGTATATTACTTTACAGAGTGCATATTTATAAGACTGAACACATTTCTTTTCATTAACACTTTTTAAATAACCTGTTTTTAAAGGAGAAATTATAGTGTAGCATGTATCAGATCATTCTCTTTTTTATATAGATGTTCATGTCAAATCTTTCAGTGACCAGCATAAAACTAATTATTTCTTAACTTGCAATGAATCATTTTTAAAAACCATTTTAAGCTAAAAGACCCTAAATGCAAAAGCATTTTCAAATCAGCATTTATTTTTTTCTGGATATGTAGACTTGATCAAAGGAGCTAACAGGTTATAAGGAATAGTGGCTTTCTTTTTCAGATCGCAAATTTTAATAAAGTTGAAGAATTTATATGTCTTCTTTAACCTAACTTCTTTCAGCTTTCAGGAATGGTTTTCTTCATCTCCTTTTTTTACTTTATTTCGTAGGCGAGGAAGCCCCTGAGTTTGTTACCTTCCTTTATCAAATAACCAGAGGAATTGCAGCAAGGAGTTATGGACTAAATGTGGCTAAACTAGCAGATGTCCCTGGAGAAATTTTAAAGAAAGCAGCTAGCAAGTCAGAAGAGCTGGAAGGATTAGTAAATAAGAAAAGGTCAGAATCATTGTGTCGCATTTTTTAATTTATCATGAAACCTTCCATTTTGTCCAAGGAAGAGGTCTGTCCTGTAAATAAACATCAGATCTACCTTTAAGCACCTCTTCAAATACTCTGACATATTTGATTACAGTAAAATGAGAGCAGTTCTCCCAAAGTTGTGTGAATTCAGTCTGCTTCTCTGGTTAGACCTTCATCTTTGAAGTTGGTTTTCCTGTCATTTCTCTAAACAATCACTTTAACTCCTTAACATGTGACAACACATTAGTTACCTAAAATATTCACTTGTACAAAAAAATTACTAAAAAAAACCCGATATATAAAATCTTTGGGGTACCTCTTTTTTTCATATATTGCGTTCAGATACTAAGGATTCTGTCAGCACATGAATAAAAATAATAGTATTATGTAATTAGGTAAGTATAGTCAGTACCTACATTTCACTTTGTGGATTTGATTTTGACAGATTTTTCATTCTAAACTTGACTTCTCTCTGTCCCCTGGAATACTTATGTGAATGCATTCCACCCTTTGCCCTTGAAGTCCAGCCTGTGTGTAGTCAGTATATAAACTGATCTGAATATAAACCCATGCACAATACACTTTGGAAGGGGAAACAATCCCAGGAAAATATCACATAAATAAATAAAAAGTATAGTCTTTTGTTTTCCAAATATCAGATGATATTATCAAACAACATAAGCTCCTCATTTGCCTATTGCCCACTCCTGGCCTGCCTGGGAGGTGGGTTGCTATGCAGGTCGGTAGACAGCCTCTAAGATGACCACCAAAGATCCCTGTCTCCTAGAGTTCATCTCTTCTCCTTGAGTGTAGGCTGGACCCAGTGACTTAACTTCCCTTGAATAGAATATGGCAAAAATGATGGCATGTCACTTCTGAGATTAGATTACAAAAGGCAGTGGTCTCTTTCTTGGGCGCTCTTGCTTGCCTGCTCTGAGGGAAGCCAGTTGACCTGAGGCCTATATGGAAAGAAATTGAAGTGTTTGGCCAACAGTGAGGAAGGGCCTGGAGGTCTGCCAGCAGCCATGTGAGTGGACAAATTGTGGGCTAAATAGAAAATCTTGCCTGGCTACCGTATTATAATAATATGTTTTTGTTCTGGAAATCATCACCAAATTTAAACATTGATACATTAGTTAAAGAATCAATTGCAAACTTATAGACTGAGGTACAGTTGTGCAACCAGCTTCTCTTTCTCTTTCTTTGCCTCGCGGTTCTGCCTTGCACTCTGCACCCGCGTGGTCAATGGTGGTTGCCCAGCATGTAGCTTTCTCTGTTGACATTCTCTTCCGGATCATTTGTGGCATGCCCAGTTAGAAGCAAATGATGTAATTAGTGACACCTATTTCTCATTGTTACAAAATAGATTCATATAAAAATTTTCCAGAGGGAAAAATAATCATGTATGAAAGTTTAAAAATAAACTTAGCTCTAGTTTTTTGCAAAGTGCAAAGACAACTCTAATTACTCTTTAGTTGTCTTAACTATGATTTTCTTTTCCCTAAAGAAACTAGAATAAAACGTCACTACCATAGATATGTTGCTTGGTGTCAAAATATATTTTATACTTGTTGCTACTATATAGCCTATAAGTAAGAGTGATAAAATTTACAGATAATTGTAAGTATTAAAAATATATTTTTATTTATTTCAGAGAGAGAAAGAGAGAAAGATAGAAACATCAATAATGAGAATCATTGATTAGCTGCCTCTGGCACCACCCCTTCCAACTACTGTGTGATATTCTGAAATCTAGAATGTTATTTGACAACATAGAGACTTCTAGGAAGAGGTTGTGTTGGCATGGAATCTGATGATTTATCAGGACACTGTATTTATTATTTTACTTTTACTCTAAAAGTGCTTATCGGCTGGTGTGGGTTTGTTGTAATTTCTATTACTTATTGAATGCCTACTGTGCAAAGAAACAAGTCTGGACAGTTATTTGCAGCTGCATAGACCCAGTTATTTGTCTTGTTGTTTTACACACTCATTTAATCCCATGGCAACCTTGTGAGAGAAGTACTGTTGTAATCCCCTTGTTATAGTTGGGGAAAACTGGGCCAAGTAAGGGTAGGAAACTCACCAAGAAACCAGGGTCACACAGATCATTAGTGGTGGTAATTAGAACTCAGATACTCTGGCTTCAGACCTAAACACATAACTGGGTTGCTTTCTGCTGAAAAAACCAGGTCTGTGTTATGTTGGTTTTCCCTCTTTTATTAGCTAGCTTTATTTTAGTAAATCAATTTTGCTTTTTATCCTGTGAGCATCTGCGGCCTCTGGCTGAGTTACTAGTAGAAAAGGGAGGAAGCTAGAGGCAATCGTGATGCTGATCAATAACCTTGGCCCTTTGATTAGGGTAGCAGCGCTGAAAACTCCTGTTACCAGCAGGCTGTTGCTGCTACCGCCTCCTACCCACAGAGCCCTGCTGGGATTCTGGTGTCACAGACTCTTCATCGCTATCAGTAAGATGTATTGTTCCCCAACCATTTCAGTTTTAAAATCAGTCGTACTTTATTTTCTCTCCAGGAAAAGGCGAAAGTATTTCACAAAATTATGGGCGATAACGGATGCAAAAGACCTGCGAAAGTGGACAGACGAGTTTGAGATGGAAGACATGGCAGGTTTCTCTTTCTGATTAAAATGAAGTCTATGTTTTGAACAAAAAAACTAGAGAATTAAAAACACCAACTGCACAAAACAGCCCTCCAGTGACAGCCCGTCTCTGTGTGTAGAACAAGACCATGGGACATTCCTGTGGGAAACGGCTTTGTGTAGAAAGTCTGTTTCAGGCTCCCGGCATCCTGTCATCCTGATTTAAAGTATAAAGACTTTTGAATATCAAGACTTGTATTATGTCATTAGAAAATTTCAGGGATGGTAAGCTTCACATAAAATTGAAACCTAAATAAAGCCTAAAGTTTTTAGAGAGTGATAGAAAATTTTAATTTATATTTTCATTTGTTTCAGTTTAAATAACTTACAACTGGGTGAAATGTCTCGCAAAAATTTACCTTTTCACTTGAACTAAAATAATTTTATAAAGCCACCAGTTTATTCACTCTGGGCATAAAAATTTTTGATAAAAAAATAGACTTATCAAGCTTTTAGCAACTAGAACAAAGAAGGAATAAAATCATATGAAATTTGAAGTTAGATATTGACGGTTTTAAGCAATTTAAAGATTGTTGGATGAAATTATTTGTCATTCATTGAAATAAATATCTGTGAATACTTGCTATAAATTATAATGTTTTGTTGAATTTTGGGGCTTTCAACTTTCTGGCAATTGTTACTTTTAAAGTGTAATTATGGAACCAAGATGGCTTCTTACAAAATATATGGAACTGAGCTTATTCTAAAGTTGGAGCTTTCTAATAACCAGTATACAAATGTACGATACAATCTCTGTAGTGAGCCTTCCAGCTCAGTTGATTGATAGCAGCCCTTCCGCCTGCATGTTTAGTGCAACACATGCTCATCTGTGTCCCTGGGATTTTTTCAGCATTTACAATCTGGCTTCTCATATCCATGTATGTTTTGTTTCTAAATATATGATCTTGCTCTCCATGAAGGCCCTCCGTCCTGTTTCCCACACATCTGTTATTGCTGCTCAGTTAAATGTCTTGGACACATTTGAGGCATATTTCTAATTCCTTTCTCAGATTATTTCCTGCAGGGGCCCTACCAGTGACCCCTGGACCTGGGAGACAGTATAGCTCCCCAAGAGGATGAAGGGGACTCACACTTGAGCCTTCTGATTTCCCCGCTTTTTGGTGTTAAGAGTGTGATGTAGTTTGATTGATTTCATCATCCCTCCAGAAATTCTAAAAAACATTTCAAGATATACTTAATTGGAATTTACGCTGTAAAATTTTTAAAAAGGACAATACTTGTTAAACAGTGTATTAACTAAGTGTTTTATATTCTTTCTAACAAGAGTTCAAAGGTACCCTTACTAGCAGGGCAGCAAGGAAAGGAGATGAAGCCTGGAGTGTCATGGCCAGGCCCGAGGGAGCCATAGGGACCAGCAGTTAGTGCTAAGGTCCAAGTGGACATTCTGGGCCATATCTGGCCTGCCCAGGCCAGTGTCGACATTCAAGCAGCTGAGGGTTCCAGGTGGATTGTCTCCAGGCAGTGGCAGCATTTAGTGTCTGGCAGGGGACAGTGTGGGACATAATAAGGTAGATTCTCTAACATGATGCAGGATGTTAGCCAGCCAGTTTGCTGGCGGTCAGACCTGCTCCCGGTTTGGGAGAAGACCAGCACTGCTAACTGTACTTCCAAGTGAGGCTCGTTTCCAGCCAGGGACCTGAGTTGCTGAAGGGGAGGTCGTGGCACAGTCCCAGTCATGCAGATTGCACAGGTGCCATGGAGATTGGCAGGAAAGATGCAACTGCTGGGGTACGTACTCCAGACACCAAACTTGGACTCTAGTTCTAAAGTTAGATACGGCATCTTCAAGATTCTAATTTTATTTCTTTTGGAGATAAAACCCAAAAATGGGATTGCAGGATCATATGGTAGTTCTGTTTTTCACTTTTTGAGGAACCTCCATACTGTTTTTCATAGAGGCTGTACCAATTTGCATTCACACTAACCCTTGTCTCCACACCCTTGCCAACATGTGTGATTAACACTTGTGTTTTTGATAATAGCCATCCTAACAGGTGTGAGTTGATATCTCATTGTGGTTTTGATTTGCATTTCATTATAGTAAATTTTAGAACATTTCCATCACACTGAAAAAGACACCTGTACTCATTAGCATTCGTCACTCTCTATTCCTCCCCAAAGTTCCTAGCCCTAGACAGCTGCTAATCTGCTTTCTGTAGATTTGCCTATATTGGACGCTTCATCTGAATGGAATCATACACTATGTGGTCTTTGTATCTGGCTTCTTTCAAAAAGCAAACTCTTTCCAAGGTTCATCATGTTGTAGCATGTGACAGGACTTCATCCTTTTTTATTACTGAAAATGATTCCATTTTATATATATACCACATTTTATTTTATTTATCCATTTGTCAGCTTATGCACATTTGGGTTGTTTATGGGTTTGGGCTGTTATGAATAATTCTTCTGTACAGGTTTTTATGTGGCAAGGCCCAGTATGTTTCTCTAAAGCTTCTCCAAGTAATTCTAATGGTCAAACAGGTTTGTGAACCACTAGTCTCAATGATTACATGACAACAATGTTTGCCATTGGATTGACAACCTCTTGGTCTGTCTCTCCTCTGCTTTACCTGTCACTTAGGACAAAGCAGGGCATACTAGAGACCCCCCCCAATCATATTAGTTGAAAGAGAAAAGAAAAACCAAACCCTTTCAGATTAGAAATCCAATGAAAAGACTCATCTTTTCATAATCAAGACATCATTTCACAAGGAATTCAGAATCCATACAGAAGTCTACCATATCTTAAAACAACAACAACAAAAAAATTATTTTGCTAGTTTGTGTAGGTTTGAGCCTGTGTTGTGGTTGTTAGTGGTCATGGAGCTAGTAAAATAGTGTCCCCTGCATGAATCCCAAAGTGAAGACTAGATTGAATCCAACATTGTCTACAAATTAGTGTTGACCTTTCCTGGGTTCCAAGATCAGTATTAATTATTACTGTGCTATCTAAACTAATAAAAGCGAAATATTAAAATTAACCGTTTCTCTGAGACAGGGTAAGCCACGCCCACCAGCCAATCAGAGCGGCTGTATGCAAATTAGCCCAGTCAACATGGCGGCCGCCACTCACGGACCTGAGTAAACAGCCCTTTCCATTGCGGCAGGAGCGAAAGTGAAGCTGCGCCCTTCAGCTCAGCTCCGATTAAACTGCCTCTAGCAGTTTTGAAACACTATAACAATCATAGAATCCTCTGGAGCGGAAGGAAAGAGCAGCTCCGGCCTAACCAGTAAAAGTAACAATTGTTTC
>PVJC01029604.1:0-21743 GCA_004026665.1 Murina feae
AAAGAAAGAAAGAAAGAAAGAAAGAAAGAAAGAAAGAAAGAAAGAAAGAAAGAAAGAAAGAGAGGAAGGGAGAAAGAGGGAAAGAAAGAAATGTCATATCCTATGAAAGACACATCTTGAAAATGCCTAAAGAAAGTTGTGATTTTTTCATGGTGAAGGGACAGGAATCTGTGTTGATGAAAACACCTTGGTGGCTGTGGCCACTGGCAGTGGCTGTAGCAGTGGGGTGATGGGGCTGGTGGCTTCTCCTGATTAACCTGGTTGCCTCCCATGAAGGGAGGCCAGACTTTGGCTTAGGCCCACTTCCCTAGGGGAGCAGGAAGTAGGCCTAAGCCATTAGTAGGACACCCCCTGAGACCTCCTAGTATGTGAGAGCGGGCAGGCTGGGCTGAGGAACACTCCCCACAGTGCTCTAATTTTGTGTACCAGGCCCCTAGTAATATAATATGATATGATATAATATAATACAATCCTATATAATAAAGAACTAATATGCAAACAGTTGTCACACCCTCATGCCATAACGCCATATTGGCTCAGACATTCAACACTGGGGAGAGAGGAATGAGGACCAACCAGGCACAAATGAGTTCACAATTGAGGAATGTGGACCAACCAGGCACAAATACGTTCATGAGAGAGGAATGAGGACCAGCCAGTCTGCACCCCAGGAGAGGGCCATGCCGCCCTCCAGTGGTCCCGGGCTCTAGCTGCTGGGTGTACACTGTGGCCCAGGAGAGGGGCAAGCTGCCTGCCCTGTGGTCCCAGGTGCCAATGGCTGCACCTGTGCCTGTGGCCCTGGAGATGGAAAAGCTGCATGTTCTGTGGTCCTAGGCATCAGTGGCTGAGGCTGCAACCCAGGAGAGGGACAAGCTGCCCACATCATGGTCCCGGGCTCCAGAAGCTGAGGCTGCAGCCCTGGAAAGGAATAAGCTGCACACCCTGTGTCCTGGGCACCAGTGGCTGTCTGAGCCTGTGGCCTGGGAGAGGACAGGCTGCCTGCCCCACAGTCCTGGGTGCCAGCGCCTGTAGCTACAGTCTGGCTAAAGACACCTGCCCATGATCCCCTGCAGCTGTGGCTGGCCTGGGTGAAGCCTGTCCGAGTCCTCAGTGCCTGCAACTGGTCAGAGGAGGGAATCGTGGGTCCCAGGTGCAATCAGGGGCAGAGGCAATTAGGGGCAACCAGACAGGCAGGCGGAGGTGGTTAGTGGTGATCAGGGAGGCAGAGGTGGTTAGGGGTGATCAGGGAGGCAGGCAAATAAGTGGTTAGGAGCCAGAAGTCCTGGATTTCGAGAGGCAGTGTAACATTCCCTGAGGGGTCCTGGATTGGAGAGGGCGAAGTCCGGGCTGATGGACTCCTCTCCCCTGCATGATTTTTGTGTACCAGGCCTCTAGTATCATATATCATATCATATCATATCATATCATCATATCATATCAATCACAAAAAATATATATTCTCTTAGCAATAATATTATTTTCAAAAATATCTCTTTTATAGCTACCCTTTAAATCCCACTCTACGAAGTTTAATATTAGATTGAGGGGTTATAATTTGCTTAACTTGTTTGAATAGATACATTATCTAATATATTTATTTAATCTATCTCCTTTGCAAGGCCAAGAGTTATGAGCACATATTTTGTTTTCTATTATTTTTACACTAGAGGCCCTGTGAGGTTCCCTCAGCCTGGCCTGCACCCTTTCACAACCCAGGACTCCTTAGGGGATGTCTGACTTCCGGTTTAGAGCCGATCCCACAGGGATTCCTCAGGGTTGGGCCTAAACCAGCAGCCAGACATTCCTCTTGCAATCTGGGACTGCTGGCTCCTAACTGCTTGCCTGTCTGCCTGCCTCATCACCCCTAACCACTCTGTCTGCCTGCCTGATCACCCCTAACTGCTTTTCTGCCTGCCTGATTGCCCCTAACCACCTCTACCTCAGCTCCTGCTGCCATAGCTTTGTCCAGGAGGTCATCCCGAAGGATGTCAGGAAAGATGTCCAGAAAGTCGTTTGGCTGTCTGATTTAATTAGCATATTACGTTTTTATTATTATAGATTCCCAGATGAAAAAGTCTGCAACATAATAGGTGCTCAATAAATATGTTTTATATCAATTATTTTCCACCAGTGTACCACAAGAAGTTTTATAACATGCAACCTGACTATTTAGTCAGGGGTACTGACCTTTATTCTTTTAGACTGTCAAATGAAAAAATTACAATAGTCAAAACAACAAAAGCTGTCCAGTGTGAATGAATTAAGTTTTAATTTATGTGTGCTATGAAATGAAAAATGTTGAAAACTGCTGCTCTAGACGAATGAAAAATGAAGGAATAGGTGAATATTTCTACAGTGATGCTTATATTATAACTAGAGGCCTGGTGCACAAAATTCGTCCCCTCAGCCCAACCTGCACCCTCTCCAATCTGGGACCCCTTGGGGATGTCTGACTGCTGGGAATCAGGCCTAAACCAACAGTCAGGCATCCTTCTGACAATCCTGGACCATTGGCTCCTAATCGGTCACCTGCCTGACTGCCTGGCCACCCCTAACTGCCCACCTCTACCAGCCTGGTGGCCCTCACAGCCCCTCTGCTGGCCTGGTTGCCCCACACAGCCTGCTTGTTCAGTTGTTTGGTTGTTCTTCACTAACCCCACTGCCAGCCTGGTTGTAGGCAACAATCTTTTCAGGGAGTGAGGGTTAATTTGCATATTACCTTTTTATTATATAGAATTATTTTTTTCATGTCCAATTTCTCTGGCTATGTTTTTTGAAAAGAAAATATAGCATGTTTCCTGGTGTGCAAAAGATTGGTAAATATTTGATGGAGAAATGAATGAATAAACAAACAGATGAGGAAAGTGATGCCAGGAGAGTTAAACAGATTTCTCAATCATAGTAATGTGTGGAACTCATGCTCTTAAAAACTCTTCTTATTTTCTCTATTAGATTGTTTCTTCACAATTACAAATCCCTCTTATCTTTGTGTTGCTTAATTCAGCAAGGCTTTGAGCTTCATCAATACATTCAACACAATTTGACATTCTTTATTTACTATAAACTCAACTGATCATTATATAAAAAATTATTAAGTATGGGTGTGGCATATTAAGCTAGGTTTTAAAACATTAAATGAAGATTTTAATGAAACTAGACTATTATTATCTTTAAAAATATAATATGCACACCAATGAGTTGGTGTTTATAGAGAATTCAGTGGAATGTGCTTATATTTTATGACCTTCAGTGATATGCTAGCATTTTTTATCTAGTCTCATAATTTTCTTTTGTGATAAGGTATTCCATCTTCACTTATTTCAGTAGAGTATTTTAAATTATTGATGATATACCACTGCACACTTGTAATATATTTAGAAGAGGTATATTTGATTATCACTGTCCTGGATTGAATTTTCTGACAAATTGGAATATCATCTGTGGTTTGATTTTTATCTCTAGTTTATGTCATTTTGTGCTTCACTTTACTTTATCATCTTATTTGTCTAAGTTATAAAATGCCATGACCTTTTATTAAAATAGAAAAGAAATAAAAATCATTCAAAACGAAATAGAGAACCATACTTTGTTAAATTTAATACCAAGAGAACATCTATGACACATTCAGGACATAACATCTTTAAATTGCCCTAAGAATAGGAGCTGTACACTTTAGAATATACAATACTAATGGTTAAGGTATGACTGTAAATGGCTTATAGAATTAGTTCAGAGTACATTTAATGTAGGTGCTGAGAGTGTTATTTAGCTTAAGCAAAATTATCCCTTAAAGGTCCAGAATCTTATTTTTTAAAAGAGAAATGAACACTCTACTGTGAGAATAACCAAGGTAATAAGCAGTATAACTTTATAACATACTCTCAATAATGCACAAAGAACAAACGTCAATAACAACAAAAAGGTACACAAATCACACCCCAAGAAGAAGAAAAAACAGCTTATTAGGTTAAATAAATACATAATGCAATATATACTTTCTCATCGTATGTTTTACAGTAAGCTAAGGATAATTATACTTAGTACTATTTCTTCACATTTGGTTGAAGTAATTGTATATCTCAAGGGTGGTATAATACTGTTCTGAACCAGGCTTTATTTTATAGTGAAGACTGTGTAGGTAATTAGTCTTTAGATAGTTCCAACACTCAAATTTCATAATTCACACCTATTAAAATAATTACAGAAGTCTTCTATTATATCCGAGCTTATGGTATTTAATGAAGAATTCTAAGGATTTCACTCCAATCTGACGTGATCATTAGGCTTATTGAGAGTCTACACTAGCTATCGGCTAGTTGGGTCTCCATACTTTTTTTGAGCAGTTTGACTATCAGACTTCAAATAGGCAATGAAGTAGAATTAATTTTCTAGGCTGTCGAAGTTCAAGAATGTTAGGTGGTCATCTGTTATTTACTTTCAATGTTAGAAACAAGTACTTAATACCTCTTAAAATGGAAGTCTGAGAATTGGAAAAGAAAAATCTGGAACACAGTCTTATTTATTATGTCAGTTTGGCTAAATCTCAGCTTATCTATTTCTCAAATAAGCACATTACACTCCTCTAACCTTAGTTCTGGAGTAGTTTTGAGGGTTAAAATAAGATGATATGTGGGAAAATGGTTTATATTACTAAAATTGCAAAAATGAGGCATTGCTGGTTTTGTTAAGATTTTTAAACTTTTGCTTTCTTTTTATGTAAGTTCTTTAATTTCCAGTTATATTCTGATTTAATCAGTATTGGTTGAGCTTCTTTTTTATATTACACTTTTTTGTTAAATTACTATACATAAGAAATATAATTATAACAATTATGATAAAATAATAAAAATAGTAATGATAGATTACATTCTTATAAGCTACATTATTATTTAAAATGAAATATATGAAACATCTCTAAAAGTTTGTCCATAGCCTGCTGAAAAAGTGTGTTCTCATTTATGTAGTTATTAATCATTTATGTGTTGAAGTAAGACATTTACTTTTGTACATGTATAGGAGAATGATATCAGATTATATGGCAAAAAGCCATTCTTTAACCAATGTTTTCTATCTGACCTGAAAACATAAAACTATATTGAGGCAAACACAAATGGAACAATCTCAATATCACAGTTTAAATATTAGATCAAAATTTCATTTTTTCAAAGTTTTAAAAGTTAAAAACATGATTGATTCTCATAAATATATAAAATGGACATGTGATAAAGATGTCATTCAACCCATTAATGGTGGAACCAGTAAGACAGTCTGATTCAGAAGAACTTGAAAAGGAGGGCATTTATAAGCAATGTAAAATGTGAATATTAAAATAAAATGTTAGTTTAGTGACAAAACTGGTTAATGTTCAGCAAAGCAATAAATTGTAACCTTAGAGGGAACGATTTCTACCAGACAGAAAACCTACATGATAAATAATACGCATTTTAAAAAAGTTTTTAACAAGCTTCCTGGAAGTTATAATCTAGAAGAACATATTGTTTTTGACTTTGCTGTTTACTTTTTGATAGTGCTCAGACAGAATTGCTATGAATTGAATTATATCCGTTCATATATTGAAGCCCTAACCTCCAGCATGGTGGTAGTGGGAGATGGGGGCATTGGGAAGTAATTAGGGTTAAATGAGGTGATGAAGGCAGGTTTTTCATGTTGGGATTTGTAACTTTATAGGGAGAGTTAGAAGGATCACTCTGTCTCCCTCTTGTGAAGGCCTAGCAGAAGGCAGCAGTTAAGAGGGAGAGGTAGGACACTGTGGGTGAAATTGTGGAGCAGGCATGATGTTAATGAGGGGCTTTCAAACCAGACCATTGAAATGGTTTACAAAACCCAGCTTGTTACCTAGAAAATGAAATTATCAAGGGGTAGACACTCACTATTTTTAATATCCAGGTAATCACATCTTGAAGGAACAGTCAAGTCTTTATTTCATTATTAAAAAAACAAAAACTAAGACTAGTAATGAATAGTTTTGTCTTATTACAAAGTGACATTTTGGGATAGCAAGAAATATACATCCTGGCATTCACCAGTCGAATATGATCTCTAAGATTCGAGCTATTTTTTCATACTATTTTTCACTCATAGAATTTTACCCTAATATATCTAATACATTTTTTCCAACAAATGCATTATTACTGTTATAATCCACTCCATTTACTTTTTATATTGACAATGTTATAAATATTACCAATATACAACTGGCGTTACTATATATATATAGTTACTTTAAATAAGCAATATAGTCCAGCTGGTGTTGCACAGTGGTTGAACATCAACCTATGAACCAAGAGGTCACCAGTTCAATTTCTGGTCAAGGCACATGCCTGGGTTAAAGGCTTGATCCTCAGTAAGGGGGTATGCGGGAGGCATCTGAATGAAATTTATCTCATCAATGTTTCTGTCTCTCAATCCTTCTCCATTTCTTGCTATAGGTGGAGGGATGAGAAGAGATAAACTGAGGAAATTATATACTTACTAGAAGTCCAATGCCACAAAATTCATGCAAGAGTAGGCCTTCCTTCCCCTGGCTGCCAGCACCAGCTTCCCTCTGGCACCTGAGACCAGGCTTCCCTCGCATAGCAAGGCCCTGCCTACCTGCCTCAGCCCATCAGTTGGTGGCCTGGGCCTTTCCCTTTGGGGCAATCATGGAGCTCCCTGATTGATCACCTCCCAGGCCTGTGGCCTGGGCCTCCCTCTGCAGGTGATTATGGGATGATGGCTGGCTCCTGATCAATTGCACTGCATCCACCTTGGCTGGCCTGGTGCCAGTGGGTGTCATAGCATGGTCATCAGGTTGGTCTGGTCAATTTTCATATTATGATTTTATTATATAGGATATGCAAAACCCATGGTCACAGATAATAGTATGATAAAGAACTGGGGGTGGGGGTAGGGGCTGGGAAGAGAGAGGTAAATGGGGGAAAATCTAGGGCATCTGGAATATATTAAACAATAAAAATATACATTTAAAACATTTAAAAATAAATCAGCAATTATGAATAACTTATTAATTTGGAATGTATTTTTAGTTAGGTGGATTTGTTTTTATTCAATTACTTTACAGATCATACTAGAATATTTCACTATTACTTATTTTACAATGTTTTGTTTTAGTTTTATAGATGTGAGTCATGGAAAAGTTTTTCTGTATGACAAAAGTAGTTTGAAGTGGAAGAAATTTTGTTTTAGCAATGTAACTCAATTACTTTGGTCACCAAATGAATTGTGTGACAAAAATCACTTTAAAAACTATTTTTAACAATTTACTAGCTGACAAGTTGATGTTCTCCGGTTTTTTTGAAAGCAAAAAGTTGGAAAACTGACATAGGGATTTGTAACTCACTCATTAGAATCATTAACTTTCTCAATACTGATATTGCTATTTCAAACTGTTATTCATATATATATTTTGGCATCCTGAGTTTTTTACACTTTGGACAATGCATCATGTTAATATTAGGAAATGTGTGAGAAATATACCTTCTTTTTAGAATGTTGGAGATGAAGATTTTGAAGGTGAAATGGGAAAAAGACAAAATCAGATGTATTCCCAGGAAAATTAGTTTTAGAGAAGAGTAAAGCCAGAAGTAGATATCTCAAAATCAAAACCTTTAAGAATATGTGTGCCTAAGAATCTCTTGGAAAATTATTACACATGCCCAGAGGAACATTGATCCTGTATTGTGGATGGTGGGACCTTGATTACTGAAATATCCAAAGCATGCAAGACACTGATTGTCATTGCTCAATTTGAGGAAAAAAATAAAAAAATAAAAAAATAAATATATATATATATATATATATATATATATGAAATAAATGAATAAAAATCTATAGGAGCTTGGTAGTACCATTATCAAAGAAGAAATTTAATCAAAGTTGAGAGGTCATCATATTTAGTACTTTAGATTGACTGCTCTGAAGTTGACTGCAAGACGGTTCTTGCCATTGCTGTACAAAACATATTTGATTGCACATAAGGGATGGTTCACCCGTGACCTCATGAAAGTGACTTATGTATCCTGGACGTTATTCATATTGATTCAACTTCCAATTGGCTAGAATAATTAAGATTGCTAAAGGGCATTTTAAATTATGAAATGGTACTTGTTCTTATATTCTCCAGTCTGTTGAGTATGAACTTATGGTTTACAGAGGATAACTATATATATCTACAAATGTGTATGCTTTTTAATATATATATATATATATATATATATATATATATATATATATATATTAGCTCCATATCCACTACAATTATTTTAAAAAACTTATTTTCTTTTTATCAAACATCATGATTATTTATATTATAATTTATACATATATTCTTGGTGATACTTATATAACTCCAAATAACTTTATATGTTATGTCTATAGTTTATAATATATACATTAGGAGGTATTACATGAGCTATTACCTCTGCAATGTTGTTTAATATTACCATCCACTGTTGTTATGAAGATGAATTATGAAAGAAATGGAATAGTCTTTTTTAAATCTGATTTTGCTTTGTAGTCCTGGCAATTATTTATTTAATTTCTTCATGTTTCCTTCCAAAACATATTGGAAGGAATATAAACTAAACTATTATATGACTTTCAATGTCTAGAGTGACTGTCTAGAGTGACTTTTTGGCCTATGTTACATAAGAAGCATAGATATAGGAATTAATGCAAATATGTTTATCTATTTTTGCAGGTAAATAGATGCAGTTAGATGCATCATCAAATTTTTCTTTTTTAAAAATATATTTTGTGTTTTTTTTTTATATTTTATTGATTTTTTACAGAGAGGAAGGGAGAGGGATAGAGAGTTAGAAACATCAATGAGAGAGAAACATCGATCAGCTGCCTCCTGCATGCCCCCTACTGGGGATGTGCCCGCAACCAAAGTACATGCCCTTGACTGGAATCGAACCTGGGACCCTTGAGTCTGCAGGCCGACGTGTACTGATGTTTAGAGAGAGAGGAAGATAGAGAGAGAAATATCTATGTAAGAGTAGAATATTGATTGATGCCTCCTGAACACCCCCTACCAGGGATCAATATCTCAACCTGAGCATGTGGCCCAGACTGGGAATTGGGAATCAAACCAGCAATTTTTGATGCACAGAATGATGCTCAACAAACTGAACCTCACTGGCCAGAGCAAATTTTTTCATATTTTAACTCAAGGTTTTTATACTGAAAGGCAAAATAGTGGTTCGTGTATTATTTCAAAAATTAGTAAGATAGGAGGTAAAGATGCAGTGATAGATACTTTTAATACTGATTTTAATTTTGGGTTAGTGCAGTTGTATGCTAGCCAACATATTCACAAATATTAACTATGGCTCTAGGTGTCCAAAATCCTAATAGAGATTACAGAAAATATTACATTTTAGAGAGAGAAATAATAAAATAATTTTCTTAATGTAGAATTAAAATTTAGAAGAGAAATCTATTAACCCTTTGATTTTTCATTCTATTTATTAGACTGTGAACTTCTTGAGATCCAAAATGATAGCTTTAAAAATTGTATTCCACACATATACTCAGTAGGGAGTTCGACTGAATATATACTGAATACAATTACTGATAACTTTGTGTTATATTGTACTGTGAATATACTTTTATTAACTACATATTGATTTTATTGAGATAATATGTATTCAATTTAATTTGTCACATATCACAAAGCTGAATGTTTAGTCAGAAGAGAAATATGATTAAGTATTCCATTTTGGGGCTTATATCAACTCAGATACACTTGTAAATTGTCAGATGTCAATAAGTTAAAAACATAAAAGCAACCTATACTGCATTACATCAATGTTTCACTTTATAGAATTTTTTTTCATTTACACATTAACTATATCTTCATTTCTCTTAAAAAGTTAAGATTTTCTGTCCTCATATTGATGGATGCATTTTAGGGATATATTAAGATTGACTCAGGATTTAGTAATGAATTCATGTTAATGAAGTTTTAAGGCTCAACTAGTATGTTTGTGAATGTGTGTGTTGGTGCATGTATTTAGCAATTATTTATATGATAGATACCTTCCCAAGAAATACTGTGTATAATCATGATCTATATCACAGACCAAAATCTAAAAATAATGGACTATAGTTAACACAGTCTAAAAATAAGCAGTCTAAGTTCAAGAGCAGATATGGTGGCTCTCTGATCACTGAGAATTTAGACTACTTTCTCTAGTATTTGAAACATAAGAATCTATATCAGGATTCTCCATGGGACTAAGTCCCAAGTATAACTTTCACTTTCCAATTATTAGGAAGGATCTTATCTAATAAAAGAGTAATATGCAAATTAGATGCCCTCCATCACAGAGATGGCCGCCCCATGGCCATAAAATGGTGGTGTCCATAACCACATCCTATCTAATAAAACAGTAATATGCAAATTAGTCATTACACCATCACAAAGATGGCTACCCCCATGGCCACAAGATGGTGGCGTCCAGTCCGGCTCAGCCCTGTCACTGAAGTGGTCAGGACTGTTTAGCCAGGCAGGTAGCAGGGGAGACAAGGGGCCTAAGGGGCAGAACAAGCAATCAGAGGGGGCTGGGGTTCCCCTGCTCAAGCCAGAGGCCTTCACCATTGGCCTCAGGCATGATCAAGGGCAGAGGTGGGTATCAGAGGGGTCAGGGTCAGAGCCAGTGATTGGAGGGGTATCAGGATGACCTACCCAGGCATAAGGCCTGGACCAGAGGCCTTAGGCCTGGGCAGGGGCAAGGCCAGAGATCACAGGGGCCTGGGCTCCACAGAGCCTGCAATCACAGGGATCTGGGCATGGGCAGAGCCAGCAATGCAAGGGTCTGGGGGTCCCCTGCCTAGGCCTGCATCCTTGGCCAGAGGGTGCAGGTCTGGGCAGGGGTGGAGCCAGTGAACAGAGTGAACTACAGAGGAAACACCTTTTCTTACTGCTCATTGGCTAAGCTCCCTGTATGCCACTGGTAATATTCTTAGCAACTTGGGTAATAAGAATCCCTAAAGTTGATCTAGGGTTTTTCCATCACACGCCTGGAGAAAAAAAATGAAGGTCCACTGCTAGAGGGCTAAGAAATGTCATATCTTTCTTAGCTGGTTTGGCTCAGTGAATAATGCCTCAGCCTGCTGACTGCAGGGTCTGGGTTCAATTCTGACCAAGGGCATGTACCTAGGTTGCAGGCTCCTCTCTGGCCAGGGCCCAGGTCAGGGATCATACAGGAGGCAACCAATCAAAGTGTTTCTCTCACTTTGATGTTTCTCTGTTTTTCCCTTCTCTTCCACATTCTCTAAAAATCAATGGAAACATAGGCTCAAGTGAGGATAAAAAAAAGAAAGAAAGAAATGTCATATCCTATGAAAGACACATCTTGAAAATGCCTAAAGAAAGTTGTGATTTTTTTTCATGGACTGGAGTCCGTGTTGATGAATACACCTTAGTGGCTGTGGTGACTGGCAGTGGCTACAGCAGTGGGGTGATGGGACTGGTGGCTTCCCCTGATTAGCCTGGTTGCCTCCCACAAAGGGAGGCCAGACTTTGGCTTAGGCCTGCTCCCTAAGGAGAGCAGAGATCAGGCCTAATCTGCCAGTAGGACACCCCCTGAGACCTCCTAGTATGTGAGAGTAGGCAGGCTGGGCTGAGGAACCTCCCCCCCAGTGCATGAATTTCATGCAACAGGCCCCTAGTAAATATATAAATAAGTGTATAGTCCCTTCTTTTAATATTTTAATACTACTCTTATACAAACACTTTTATTTATATCTCACTAATCAGAAAATGGTTACACTTGGCTACAAGGGAGATTTGGAAATATAATCTTGGTTCTATATATCTTGGTTCCTGTGCCTAGCTAAAATATGAATATTTTATTAGATGAAAAAGAGTTTGGAACAGTGAAAAATTAGTAACCTATGTTGTAAATATAGAAATATAAATATAGAAATATAACCCAATGATCAAACTATTAAAAATACAAATATTTTATATAAATTCTGATTAAAATTACACTTAAAGTGCTACCGAATTGGTTTCCATTTAAATGTGAAACTAAAAAATAGTTTCTGTAAAAATTGGACAATAGGCAAATTTGGCTTACTATCCCTTGACTAAACAGGATGTCTTTTAAAAAATTCAATTTATATACTTCTTGAATATAGGAAAGTTCATCCCATTAAAAGGGACAAAAATCTGGCTATGTATCAATCTACATTTGTAAATATATATCCACATCTCATTTAGATTTATACCTATAGAATGTGGCAAAGATGTTGCTCTAGAATGATTTTTTAAAGGGTAGAAATGGACTGTTATGCAGTCAATGGAGTGTTCTATAAATATCCGATAGGTCAAGTTGATTGACAGTGTGTTAAGGTTATCTGTATCATTACTGGTTTTCTGCCTGCTCAAGCTGTAAATTACTGAGGGATTAGTGTTGAAATATCCAACTTTAATTGTTGATTTGTCCATTTCTCCTTTTAATTCTATCAGCTTTTCCTCACGTGTTTTCATCCTCTGTTGTTAGTTGCATGCATGTTTAGGATTGTTGTGTCTTCTTGGAGAATTTACCCATTTATCATTAATGAGTCTCTTTAATTCTGACAGTCTTGTTTGTTCTGAAATATATCTTGTCTGAAACAAATGTAACTACTACAACTTTATTTAGATTAGTATTTGCATAATTTACCATTGTTCATCTCTTCTCTTTTAATTTATCTGAGACATTATATTTAAAATGAATTTCTTATAGACAACACATATTTGTGTCTGTTTTTGTATACAACCTGAAAATATTTTTTAAATACTTTCATTGATTTCAAAGTGGAAGGAGGGAGGGTTGAGAGGGAGGGAGGGAGGGAGAGAGAGAGAGAGAGATGATTAGAAAGAATCATTGATCAGCTGGCTGCCTCCTGCAGGCCCCACACTAGGAACCAAGTCCACAATCTGGGCATGTGCCCTGACCTGGAATCTAACTGTGATCTCCTGGTTCATAGGTTGGTATTAAACCACTAAGCTACACTGGCTGAACTGAAAATATTTTTAACTGGCATGGATTACATAAAAGTACAAAAAAAGACATTTTATACACTACATAGTTTTAAATAGTGTTTCTTCATGTGGACTCCAGAAAATCATATGAATTTGCTATTATTTGCACATCTAATATTTTCTAGAAATTTTAATTTTATGAACTGGAAGTTTTCTTAACTATTTCAAAACAAGAAAGGAATTATATATTCTATATAATAAAGAGTTAATATGCAAATTGACCATCACACCCTCACACAAGATGGCTTCCCCCATGTGGTCAAAGATGGCAAACCCTATATAGTCACAAGATAGGCACCACAGTATGGCTGGCAATGGAGGGCAGTTATGGGTGACAAGGCCTGCAGGGGAGAGCAGGTGGGGGTAATCAGGCCAGCAAGAGAGCAGTTAAGCATCAATCAGGCTGGCAGGGGAATGATTAGGGATTGATCAGGCTGGCAGGCAGATGCAGTTAAGGGCAATCAGGTGGCAGGCAGGCAAGCGTTTGGGAGCCAGCAGTTCTGGATTGTCAGAGGGATGTCCAAGGGGTGCAGGTTGGGCTGAGGGACACCCCCCAGTACACAAATTTTATGCACTGGGTCTCTAATATACTAGAGGCCTGGTGCACAAAAATTTGTGCACTCAGGGAGGTCCCTCAACATGGCCTGTGCCATCTTGCAGACTGAGACACCTCAGGGGATGTCCACCTGCTGGCTTAGGCCCACTACCCAGACGATCAGGCCTAATATGGCAGTCAGACATCCCTCTAGCAGCCCAGGAGCCCTCAGGGGATATCCACTTGCTAGCAGGGAGCAGGCCTAAGCTGCAGTCAGACATCCTTAGCACTGCTGAGGAGTCAGGAGAGGCTCCCACTACCACTGCTGTACTGGCAGCCATCAGCCTGGCTTGTGGCTGAGCAGAGCTCCCCCTGTGGGAGTGCCCTGACCACCAGGGGCAGCTTCTGCATTGAGCATCTTCCCCCTGGTGGTCAGTGTGTGTCATAGTGACCAGTCATTTCTAGTTGTTCTGCTGTTAGTATCAATTTGCATATTACCCTTTATTATATAGGATTATATAGGATAGAGGCTTGGTACATGGGTGGTGGTCGGCTGGTTTGCCCTGAAGGGTGTCCCACATCAAGGTGGGGTCCTGCTGGGGTGCCTGGCCAGCCTGGGTGAGGTGATGATGGCTGTTTGCAGGCTGGCCACAGCTCCCATTGACCCAATGTCTCAGCAAGGCTGCTTGGAATCAGGTTTCTGGGGTTTATTTATCTTTTATAATTGAAACTTTATTGCCTTGAGCAGGGCCAGAGCCTGTCTAGACAGGCTGTTTCCTCCATCACTGGTACAACAGAAGCCTCCTGTTTGCTCTAGCTCTGTGGCTGCTGGCCTCCATCTTGGCTGGGTTAATTTGCATACAGTCACTCTGATTGGCGGGTGAGCGTGGTGAGGTGTATAGGTGTAGGGGAGTGAGAGTCAATTTGCATATTACTCTTTTATTAGATTAGGTATATATTAGATACATATATATAATGTATTTAAACCTAGCATTTCTAGTATATGTAGATAGGTTAAAAAACTAAACATTGCTTTCATATTTATTTTCTGCTGTTATGATATTTAATGTGGTTTTGTGTATGTGAGTGGGGAGTAGAGTATGTAGAAAAATCCTATATAATAAAAGCATAATACACTAAGTGTCTGATCATCAGGTTGACCACTCATGCAATCAAAACATAATATGCTAATAAAACATAATTGCTATAATGTGCACTGACCACCGGGGGGCATGCAGTAAACCAGTAATTATGACATGTAGTGACCACCAGGAGGCAGACAGTCTGACTTGTAGAATAGCTTGCTGCTGGGATCCGGCTGATCAGGACTGAGTGATGTGGGCTGGGCATGTCCTGGAGTCCTCCCACGGTCCCTCCCATGGTCCCTCCTCAGCTGGCCATCCTCCTGCATCCTTCCCCAGTCCCAGTCATATTCCTGCACCTTTTCACAATCCAGGACCCCTCGAGGGATGTCAGAGAGTCAGTTTCAGCCCAATCCCACGGGCGGGTCTGAGGGACCCCACTGGTGCATGAATTTGTGCACAGGGCCTCTATTAGACTTGTAATTAAAGATGAGTTTCTTTAATAATTTGGTACTTTGTTATCCTGGTAAATAAAAACTAGTTGATTTTGGCATTTTGATTATTGAATATGATATTCTATATAACTTATTGAATACCAACATATATAATTAGATAATGATATCCTTATAGATTACAGTGAGCTCTTCAGTTTATCATTCATAATATTTGATATGTTCAGCTTCACTTTAATTGTGCATTAACAATAATAATAATAGAAAAACACTTTAACACATTTTTGTGATATGTGATTCCCCCCCGTCCATGTCCTGGGGGAACACATGGTTTAGTTTACATCGATTCTCCTTCTAAGAATATGAGAATCCAGATATTTGTAGTATCAGGATATGGGATACTAAAAGTAATGTACATTGAAATTCTTTAAAACTAAGTCCATGTGATTCAATTTGTAGGTATATCCCCTGTATATTATCAAGGTTATTAGGGTATAGTAGGGTAATTTTTGGCATTGCTTTGTTGGATATAAATTATCACTGTCTTCATGTTATTTGATAGCACAGTGACATTTGTTAACATATTGGCTTTAGACAAGAATTAATGACTCTATGTGCAGAGTTCTTTGTATCATTGCCTCATTAACCTTCACTGCAAATATCACTGCAAAATAGTTGTTCCAGGATCTAATTTCAGTGACGAAGAGCAAAGTACTCAGTTTACATGGCTTTCCTAGAGTCTCTCAGCAAGTTATGGTCTTTAGAATACAAATACAGTGTTGAATACATGTTCTTCCTCCCTCAACTATATTACACTAAATATCTGGTAGATCAGAATAAAGGCCAACATTTTTTTTTAATCTAAAAATATGTTCTTTTCTTTTTGCTCTAAATAAAATAAATATATTTCATTTTAATCAAATGGCCTTGGAAATACTTCCATCTTTATTATGTGAATGTTGGAACCGATAGTGATTTCCAAAAATTATCTGCCATCGGATCCCACATGCTCTTTTTTTCCAATATGGTTTTGACACTTCTCCCATTGAGAGGAAGGATCTAGGTTTCCTCCCTTTGAATTTGGAAGGGGTTGCGACTCTGGCAAAAGTGATACTATTTCACCTCCTCATCTAAGTCTGAAAATAAAGTACAACTTCCACTTGGTTCTCTTGGGAAGCTTTCTCTCGGAACCGGACCACCAGGGTCGAGGAAGCCCAAACACTCCACAAAAAGGAACCAGGACCCACACAGGAGCTGAGATCCCAGATGAAAACGAACACCAACTTACCATCTTGGGAATGAGCCATCTTGGAAGTGGATCTGCTAGCCCCTATTTCAGCAGTGCCAGCTGACACCATGCAGTGCAGATAATTGTCCCTGCAGAGCGCTGCCCAAATTAAATATTTGTGGCCAGAATAAATCACCGTTGTTGATACAGACACTAAGCTTTAGGGTGGTTTGTTATGCAGCAGTAAACTACTCAAACAGTTAATTAAGGTACAATTTTCTCCAAGGACAGTTTCAAATTCCATATATTTACGGTAAAAGAACACAATGATTTAATAGGTATTTGTAAAGTTTTATTTGTTCACACTCAGAACTACTCATCTAAGATGTGACTGCTTTTTGACAAACTACTATGAAATAAATTACCTCATTAACTTATTAAAGGCTTTTCTCTTATTGACAGAGAATGCATTTTAAAGACAGCATTTTCATAAGAGAAATATTTTAAAACCTTCAATATGGCAGGAAAATTCAAAGCATAAAAACGTCTAGAGTCATGCATTAATTACTAGAGGCCTGGTACACAAAATTTGTGCATGGGGAGGAGGGGGTGTCCCTTAGCCCGGCCTGCACCCTCTCCAATCTGGGACTCTTTGGGGGATGTCCGCCTGCCTGCCAGTTTATACCACCATTCAGAAATCCCTCTTGCAATCCAGGACCAGGGGCTCCTAACCACTCATCTGCCTTCCTGCCTAATGCCTTCAACTGCCCTCTCCTACAGGTCTGGTCACCCCCAACAGTCCTACCCAGAGAGCCTGGTTGCCCTTCATTGCCCTCCTCTACAGGGTAGTTCGCCCCCAACTGCCCTACCCTGCTGGTCTGGTCACCCTAAACTGCTTCCTTCTGCCGACCTGATTGCCCCTAACCCCCTGCCAGCCTGATCTTGCCCCTAACTGCCTCTGCCCTGGCCCCCACACCATGGCTTTGTCCAGAAGGAAGTTGGACATCCAGAAGATGGCCAGTTTACCTGGTCTCATTAGCATATTACCCTTTTATTAGTATAGATGGATTATATAGGATAGGATTGCTTGCATTTCAGGGGGAAATCCTTTTTCAGCAGGAGAAGATGCTTTTGGCAGACACAAATGCATAACCCCTATATCTGGACTGATAGCCAGCCATATGCTCTATACTGCCAAACTGGTTATTTAAAAAATTGAACCACTTTTTTACATCTTACACTGAACAGCTGTTGCCCTTAAATCACCTCTTCAGCCCCCACCTTAGGTTCTGCCTTTGCAGTTCACCCAGATTTGGTTCTGATTGATAGGTTTCTATGCCAGTCAGCATTAAAAGCTCAGCCTCCTAGGCAACCATTAGCTCCTCTAAGAAATCCAGAAAGGCCTGGCTGACAGCTTTTCCTCTCTTCAGGTCTATCTCTGGGCCTGATCTGCAGCCACCATGGTGGCAGCAGTGATTCCAGGCCTCTCTGCCGCAGCCCCGCCCCCAGACTGGAGTTGTAATGACCTCACCATGCCCACCCACCTGCCACCACTGGCCACCAGCCTTGTTGTGATAGCCTGTGGACTAAGGGGGAGGGGCTGAGAGGTGCTCCATGCACTTCCTGGTGACCCTTCCTTTGGTCATTTTGGTTGTTACAGCCATTGGCCTTTTATTAAACAGGATGAGAGAATGCCAAAGTCCCCTACAGAACACATGGCAAAAAAAAGCTGATTAAGAGACTTAGTATTATTTCTAAATAACTTAATTGCCATTTAATGAAATAGGGAGCTCTGACTTCCATGCTATCTAATAAAATGTTTACTCTGCAAGGAATAAATTGCTGGTTGCATTGACCTTGCAGAGCTAGCTGGGTTTAAAGAAGCCACATAATACGTTTCTACAATGATGGTATAGGGACTGAAAGCCATATTACTGGAAATGTGCATGCTAGCATTTATATCCTTTTTATAATTGCTGAATTAATGGCCAACATGCATTAAGAAATGTCTGGGTATTCCACTGAGTGCCCTGATTGCAGTTAAACCGTATATATGAACACCTCTTAATCGCCAAAGTAATTTCTAAGGAACTCAAAACACAGTTCATTTGCTTTTCCACCCTGCCCTTGAGAACCTGCAATTTTGCTTCATTATAACCACTCAACCTTTAGTCCTCATCCACTCCAAAACGATTTATAGTGTTTTATATATAATAAAAGAGCACCCATATGCAGCCATGCACAAATCTGTTATTTCTGTTAGCACTGCTGTTTCCAAATTCGGAATAAAGTAAGGTTGGAGCTAAGAAGTTAGCTACATCAATGCATGTTTATTATATGTGTAAGATATATATATATATATATATATATATATATATATATATATATATATATATTCTCCTCCCACTTGATGAATATGCCTTTCCTAGCAGGTCTGTGAAAGCAAGTGCATCTTCGACAAGGGAGACCAGGCTTCTGTTCTGGTTTATGTACTGCATCATCTAAGCAAACCAACTGTTTGCTTAGGAAATGGAATTCAAAGGGCCCTCACTATACTCAGATTTCTAATCACTACTACCTACATTCATATACATATGTGTGTGTGTATGTGTGTGTGTATGCACATGCATGCCTTAATGTAAATATATGCATACTGTTATACATATATCTTCTATTTTTCCATATTCCTTATATATAAGATATATATCATATTTGTACACACATGTTTATGTATTCCTAATTATAACCAGATGTTTTTTATTATTTCTTTATGTCCAGCTTATATTTACTGACTTTCTTCTTTTTCTGTATTATGACCTTCTATTATTCTCACCTTTCAATTTTTTTAGCACCCCATAGCCTGGTCTCTGTCATTGTACAAGCCATCTCTTACTTGTTTACTTGTTAGTGACTGTCCAGATTAATTCCCTTGTTCTCTGGTAACAATTTTGCAGTTTTTATTCTACTCTTAGTTCATGTGTTTTAGGTGAAGGTGATAGTCTTCAGAGTTGGCCGCCAGTCTGGCATGTTCAGCCAATACAATCCATCCCCATGATTACTGTGATTAGTTCAGGTTAAGTTTGTAACACCTTTAGCCCATGGAAAGGATTTGGAAAAACGTACAGATCTGCTAGGGAAGATGTACTCTCTTTCTGCTAATATTGGTAGGCTAGTTTTCATAACTGGGATTAAAATGAAACATCTTTGCCTTAAATGGGGGGAACATGCCTAAGAATGAACACAGAGAGAGAGATTTAATAGAGATTTAACTATTTTTAATAGTTCAGTTAAGTTTTTAAATTCAATATGATTTAGGTAATGGATCTTTCAGTTGCATAAGGCAGCAACTGCCCCCTTCCCACACCCCCTTTATCCCAAACAGATTCTTCTTTATATTTAATTCAACTTCACTTGGGCTTTTCTTACTTACAACAAAAGATTCTGACTATACAATTCTTTATTTTTATTCTTTTTCTACATTTCTTCACTTTAGCTCTGTTTGTTGTCTAGTATTCTCTCCCATCCAATATGCTATCAAATTTTATTCCTTTTATAGTAGTCCTCCCTTATTTTCAAGGGAGATATTCCAAGTCTCCAGCAGATGCAAGAAACCATGGATAATATGGAACCCTATATATACCATGTTTTATTTTTCCCTATACATACATGATGCTTTACAGCTTCTCTTTGGCATATCCAAATTAACACAGTCACTTTGGGGCATTATTAAGTAAAATAAGGAGTTACTGAGCACAAGCACTGTGATGACAGTCAATACGATCATTGAGATGGCTACTAAGTAAGGATGCAAATTCACTTTTTTTTTTTATCTTCGTGGGAAAAGCTCCAGTTGCCCAGAGTGGAAAACTATTTTTTTTCTTTTCCTGTTTGACTTCTTACCAGTCTGTTCTGGGATCACTCACACACTATTTGCAGTTGAATCCTTTACTCAGACTCTACTTTTATGGGAACAGAGAAGAAGATATTTTCAGTGGTTTGCTTTCAGATGTCATAGGATTACATTTGCTGATTCTCTGCTCACTTCCTCTTACTGCTGCATGGTTTTGTATCTATGTGTACATTTGTTCTTTTCAGGGGCCTTCCCTTGGGCTACTCAGTATCCTTTTCTTAATAAACTGCTTGCAAAGAAGTTCTCTCTCACTGTTTGCTCCTAGGGAATCTAGCCTCAGACAACAATCTTCTGTCTCTTTCCTCTAGATGACCATCATTTACACCATTTAATATGACTATTACTTGAGTATTTTAAACAAAATATTACAAGTTATTTAATTTCTTTCATTGTCTAGGAAAATACCTACTGAACTTCATCTGGGGTGGTTTTTAAAAATTTGTTTATTTTCTCTCTTGATATAGGCAATTCTCTCTTTCCTCTTTTGGTATTTTTGCATAGATCCTGGCTTAGTTCTTTTTTATTTAATACTGGAGGCCTAATGTACAAAATTCATGCATAGGTATGTGTGTGTGTGTATGTACCTCAGCTCAGCCTGTACCCTTTCCAATATAGAACCCCTCGAGGGATATCCAACTGCCAGGATTGGACATCGTCTCACAATCCAGGACTGTTGGCTCCCATCCTCTCACCTTCCTGCCTGATTGCCCCTAACCGCTTCTGCCTGCCAGCCTGATCACCTCCTAACTGTTCCCCTGACAGCCTAACTGTTCTCCTGTCAGCCAGATTGCCCCTAACTGTCCTCCCTTGCAAGCCTAGTCACCCCAAATGCCCTCCCCTTGCCACCCTGATTGCCCCTAACTGCCCTCCCCTGCAGGCCTGGTCCCCTCCAACTGCCCTCCCCTGCAGACCTGGTCCCTCCCAACTGCCCTCCCCTGCAGGCCTGATTGCCAACAACTGCCCACTCCTGCAGGCCATCTTGAGGTGGCCATCTTGTGTCCACATGGGTGTGGTCATCTTCAGTGTTGGCGTGATGGTCAATTTGCATATTACTCTTTATTATATAGCACTAGGGGCCCGGTGCACAAAAATTTGTGCGCTGGGGGGGGGGTGGGGGTCCCTCAGCCCGGCCTGTGCCCTCGGTGAGGGGCTGAGAGCCATTAGTGCAGGCCTGGACGTTTCCCACCGGAGGGCCCATGATTGCACATGCCTGGTGGGCCCACACCGCTGAGGGGACATACCTGGCACAGAGTTGGGTGGCAAGCCAGGGGCAGACGCTGGTGCAGAATCCCTCGGTGGGGCCCTGCTGCTGAGCAAACACACCCGGGGTGGAGCTGGGCAGTGAACTGGCTTCGGATTCTCCGCACTGTGCAGCAGATGCTCCCGCATGCCCTGTGGAGGCCCCTGGGGGGCGGATGAAGGTAGCGGACCCTGGACAGGTGTTCCTGGACACCCTGCGGAGGCCCCCAGGGCAGAGCC
>PVJC01029605.1:0-21716 GCA_004026665.1 Murina feae
TATGGAAACTCAGGGCAGAGCTGGGTACATTGTTATACGTGAGAGTGAAGGATCCACCACTTTCTGCACATACAAACTTAATCATGAGAGAATAAAGAAATAATAAAGATTAAATTATTAAATTCTGACCAGATTTTAGCACTTTGTTTTATAGTTGTTTATAAAAATACATAAACAAACATTTCTTTTTATTTTTTAATTGACTTTTAGAGAGAGAGGAAGGAAGAGGGAGGAAGAGAGGGAAATATCAATGTGTGAGCACAATGTGTGCCTCCTGTGTGCCCACTACCAGGGATTGAGCCCATAACGTGGGCATGTGCCCGACCAAAATCGAACTGGCAACCTTTCAGTGAATGGAACGATGCTCAACCAACTGAGCCATGCCGACCAGGCCAACAAACCTTACTTTGTTTTTAGACTATTTCTTCTGTAAGACTTGAACCTTTCAGAACACTTATTAATGCAAGAAAACAAATAAACAATACAAAAAAACACACAAAAAAAACCTCACGGACATAGACAACAGTGCTGTGATTGTCTGGGGTGTGGGGGGGGGGTGTAGAAGAGAGTGTGGGGGTGATGGAAGGAGAGTTGACTTGGGGTGCTGAACACACAATACAGTGTGCAGATGATGTGTTGTGGAATTGTGCACCTGAAACCTGTATAATTTTGTTAACCATTGTTAAATAAATTCAATAAAAAGGTGACAAAAGATAAGAGAAAATCTCAAGCAGATTGGAGAGATTATGCACGCATCAAAAAAATTAGTATCTATCAAATCATTAATTTTCACTTTTTAAAAGTCCAGTCTTCTGCAATACCTGCCATAAGCAAAGGTTTGTTGCATAGAAACTAAGACGGAGTCTTTCTGTAAGAATTCACATTTATTAGAATTTGGCCCAAGTACAGGCTTGTCGGAGCTGTTCCCAGGCTAGGCGGTGTGTCTGGTCTCTGGAGCTGCAGAGGCCCTAACCTGTTACTGATCTGTGTTCTACACTGGTGTTCTCTCCGGGGAGTGGTGGGGTGGAAATAACAGGTGCTGCTTGGAAAGGTCATTTGCTAACCTAGCAAAGCTACAATGCTGCTTTAAATACAGCCATTGTGAAAAATCACCATAAGAAGTACATTTTACCCTTCACTAGCTTTCTATCTGATTGCTGAAGGTGGAAAGGACTTTTAGAAGGTGCTTGCCAATATATTATAGTTTTAATAAACTTATTCTGTAAAAATATTTTTTATTTTAATGAAGCACTTTCAAATGTTTTTTACTCTTTCTTTGTTATAGGATAACCAAAAATATGACTCTTAGCATTTAAAAAAAAATAACCTTTGTTGAAACTTTTAAAAAGTCTTTTTTTATTTATTATATCAATTATCAGTAAGGGTTGTTCAAGGTTAAAACAATTTTTTGCTGATGGAAATCAGATACTGTCCATTGTTTAATATAGAGCCTAATATTATACAGTATGACTTACATTTATTTCTATTTAAAGCAACACTAAATGACTAGTAATATGATATGATTTATATTTTCTTATGAAGAGTAGAAAACCTAAAATTTTATATACTTAGGGCTTAAGTATGGGTTACAAACTACAAATGTTCTCTGTTGAAAGTCAGATGATAGTAATACAACAAATATTTCTGTCTAATTCTTAAAGATGCACATTAGTTTTTAATCCAATCTCTTGCCCACAGAATTGATATGGTTACATTTTTATTTAATAAGCATTTTCTTTAAGAAATCCTATCATTAGGATTTCTTAATGACAGGATTTGAATGCTCTGCTGTACTCTGGTAAACAGATATTTAAGCTTTGAGTATTACTTAGCCTGGCCTGCTGCCTTCCCATATCTTCTCTTCATGGTTTCTTTATAAAAATCTGTAAAGAAATGTTCCTGTGCCCTGACTGGTTTGGCTCAGTGGATAAAGTGTCAGCCTGCAGACTCAAGGGTCCCAGGTTTGATTCCAGTCAAGGGCATGTACCTTGGTTGAGGGCACATCCCCAGTAGGGAGTGTGCAGGAGACAGCTGATTGATGTTTCTAACTCTCTATCCCTCTCCATTCCTCTCTGTAAAAAAAATCAATACAATATATATATTTTTAAAAAATGTTCCTGTTGGACTTACAAATGCCAGCATCTAACACTCAGGTGAAAGAATGAAGTTCTCTCTTTGTAGAATACTAATAGCTCTAACTTTTCTTTGTATACTTGTGTTTTCCAAATATTTTTTTAATATAATAGATTTAAATTAGGCAATAACCAACTGGTCCAATACCAAACTTATTTTCACAATTCAGGGCAAAAGAACAATCCGAAAAAAAAAATTGACAAGACCATGTACAAATTATTTACCATTTACTTTTTAAAACAGGGGCTAGGAATACTATGGTCTATAGGCCAAATTGGCTCACCAACTGCTTTTGTATATAAAGTTTTTATTTTAACATAACCATATTCATTTGTTTACATATTGTCTGTGGTGGCTTTTGTGCTACATCAAAGTTGAGGAATGCAATAGAAACCATAGGGCTTGCAAAGCTTAACTCATTTACTATCCAGCCCTTTTAAAAAAAAGCCATTTTTTTTGTTTTTAAAGAAGTATAGCAGGATATACACTGATCTTATATGAATAGCAATGCTCCATGAACTTAAAAGTAACTGATAAATTCTACAAGATTTATCTTAGTAACTTGTTGCAAGGTAGTTCACAGCCAGTCTATTGCCAAGGAACTCACATAATAGAAGCAAAGTATAGGAACATTGAAATTTAGTTATGTGAGCAGCAGAGCAAATATGTCTTTAAATGTTGTTTTGTAAATATATAACTATAACTATATGCTGAGAGATTAACTACATGTAAAAAATGGTGATGATATAATGGTAATTTATAATTACAAAGTAAAACAGCCATTGACAGCCATCACTGAGGCAAGACAACCTGATGATGTCGCACTAATTCTGAAAGGACCTTCCACTTTCTGCACATATGTCTGTGCCCAGAAACTGCAACAAGACTTTGGGCAAAGTACTGAATGCTAGGCCTCTATAAGCACTAACAATGCAGTCGCTTTATATTGGGAGGAATTGCTGGTAGCTCTCACTAACATTCTGGGTTGGTTACTGGTAGTTCATCTATGAAAGCAGAAGTCTTAAGAATTGTGAGTTAGCTGCCTCTAAAGATCCAAAAAGAATCTCATTGTCCAAGGTCCCTAGTTGGTAAGTGGTGTATCAACACTTCAATCAAGGCAGTTTGACTTATTAGCCCTGAGCAGCTATTGACTATGCTCAGCGGCCTGTTTGAGGGAAGACTTCATTAGGTCACCCATAGGGTGAAGAAGGAAGGGACTGCTCCTCCACACTCCTCCTCTGTGATTCCCAGTCAGTTCTTGTCCAGTAAGCCAAGGACTAAATAGGGCAAACAGTCCAAGACCCGGAATTCATCAAACCAACAGTTGCAGTGTATTTTTTTACATGTTTCTTTGTAGTGTGAATGCAAAAAAAAGGTAAGATCTCTACAAGCCCAGAATGTAAAAGCTATAAGGATGGTTGATCCCGCCCCACTATCTTCCAGATGAGTCATCTACAATGGAAAAAAAGTGCTCCCCTCAACCACCCTTCTCCCGACTCAAAACTCCCTGCTCCTGCTCCTAGTGGCATAAGTCAATCCGTGAACCAATAAGCCTCAGTTTCTAAGGATCTTGCAGCAACTCAGCTACAATCTTCTCCTTTGATTTGGGACATTGTGGACTTTATATTTTATCTGCCTACTGAAATTATACATATCCTTGGATTTGTCTTCCTCTCAGCTCTCTGTCTAGAAGAGAATTTCTAAACGGGCATGCTTTTTACTCATTTGTTTCGGTTCGTCTATGAAATGGATTCTTATTCTGAAATCCTTTGGTTGATGCTCCCATGGCAAAGGGGGTCTTGGCCTTGCATGTCCTCTACTGAAGGCTCCCTGGGAGGGGCTGCATGCAGGCACCATCTTCAAATGAAGTGCTGCAGATGGAAGGAGGGCACACGGAGAGGAGAGCAATGAGAAGCTGGATCACACTGTGTATTTCATTAGTATTTTGTATAAAGATTACGGTACAGTGGGTTGAAAATATTGCATACATCTATTTTGCTAAATGGTGAATAAATGCAAAGCCTGTGCTTAAACTAACTTCAATTTTGGAGATATGATTTGAAAGCTTTCAATGCACACATGGCTGCCTGTGCTTGCCCTGCCCTGGATTAAATACATAAAGCTGTAGTTAATATGTGAGAGGCACGAGGTAGGGAGCCTAACGCTGACCTCACAGGTAGGAAACCAGAGCTGTAAACCAGGCCTGCACCCACTGGCTTAGGGACTCTCAGCAAGCCACTTGTCCCAACCTGGACTCAGTATCCCCATCTTTAAAATGACAGCATTGAGCAAAAAAAGGATCACCGTGGACTCTTTCCAGTGCATACATTATATGTATCTGCAAATTATCCAAAGTTTTTGTCCTAAAAAAAAAATTCAACTGGACCAAGACAAAACCACACAGTACCTGTTGGTAATATTCCTAGAATTGCTGAAATGACCCCAGAGAGTCTGAGGAGGTAATGAAGTTGGTTTCAGGCTAGTGCAAGTCCATTTAAAGTTACTGAGTAGGTTAGCATGATTGAGCGATCACCTTGGGAGTAGAGGCAGCCAATTAACTGAGAAGGGAAGTCAATTTTGCTCAAAGCTTATATTTCAGAAGTCAGAAAATTATTTTAGTAACATGATCACCTGGTTTCCTACTAAAATCTTAAGAACCTTTGCATTCTCCATTCTCTCAGTTCCCCACTAGTGGAGGGCTTTGAAACACAGCTGGTATAGATGAGGTGACTGGTCAAACCAGTAAATAGCAAACATTCCATGAATATGTGTTGATGGCTGATTAATGCTATCCCTTTAGAATTTTTGCTACAATTATTAAAACTTGTATCAGCATCTTTCAGATTTCATTCTTATTGTTTGGCTATGAGATGACCATAAGCTCCGTGATGTTTTTCTGTTGTTAAAAAATCGGGTTACTGAAAGTTTACACATTTATGTATTCATGTGTTCAAACACATACTGTATCATTGAAATGTGCCAGCCTGTTGTGTCTGATGAGACAAGCAGGAAAGTCTCTGTTTTCCAGCAGGGCACATATGAACATATATCATCAAATGACAGCAATGTTATCAGCGTTATAATAAAGACATACAAGATGCTGATAAATCACTGAAGAGGATGCATCTGATTCTTCTTGGTATAGGCAAGGTGGGCTTCACAGAGGAGGTGACAGTTGAGTATTAGAGGAGATAAATGTTCTACATTGAGGGAATAGCACTGACAGAGAGGCAAAGTGGGAGCTATGGTCTGTAAGGCAGCTAGAGAACTGGACTGCATATAGCATCACCAGAGCCCTGGACAGCTGTGAAAGACTAGCCTGGGCAGAATGGGTCCCCTTCATGAAGGGACTTAGAGCCCATGCTAAGGAATTTGGACACCATCTACCAGAGGGGAAAAATTACATAATCCAATATGCAGTTGAGACAAAATGTGGAGGGAAAATGTAGAAAACAGATTGTGAGACAAAACTCTTGAAGGTACTGCAACCTCCCCTTACATCCAAAACTTCCCAATCCACAGATTCAACCAACAGCAGATGGAAATTATTTCTACTTTAGGTTTTAAGAAGAAAGAGAGAGATGGAAACATCAATTTGTTGTTTCACTTACTTATGCATTCATTGGTTGATTCTTGTAGGTGCCCTGAGTGGGAATCAAACCTGAAGCCTTAGTATATTGAAACAATGCTCTAACCAACTGAGCTATAGGACCATGCCTGGAAAATATCCTATATAATAAAAGGGTAATATGCAAATTGACCCTAACAACAGAATGACTAGGAGTGACTGGTCACTCTGACACACATTGACCACCAGGGGGCAGATGCTCAATGCAGGAGCTTCCCCCTAGTGGTCAGTGCAATCCCATAGGGGAGCTCCACTCAGCCATAAGCCAGGCTGATGGCTGCCAATACAGTGGTGGTGGTGGGAGCCTCTCCAGCCTCCTCAACAGCACTAAGGATGTCTGACTGCAGCTTAAGCCTGCTCCCTGCTGGCAAGTGGACATCCCCTGAGGGCTCCTTGGCTTCCAGAGGGAAGATGACTGCCAGTTTAGGCCAGATCTCCTGGAGAGCTGGCCTAACCCAGCAGGTGGACATCCCCCGAGGGATTCCAGACTGCGAGAGGGCATAGGCAGGGCTGAGTACACAAATTTTTGTGCATCAGAGTGCTTGATTGAAAATAAAATGTTATGTTGTTGCTGACCTGTCCTATGTAATTAGTCCTACAATGGTTGTGCCTGTGCTGAAAAACTACAAACCTTATTTTTTTTTTCATTATTCCCTAAACAATACAGTATAACATCTATTTACATAGCTTTACATTGTTAGGTATTAAAAGTAATCTGTAGATGATTTAAGGTATACAAGAGAATGTACGTAGGCTATGTGCAAATACTCTACCATTTTATATGAGGAACTTGAGCATCTGAAAATTTTGTATTCACAGGGGTTCCTGGAACCAATTCCCCAGTGGACATCGAGGAACAACTACAGTTTATTTTATGCATATTTATATTCATGTTTCCAAATGACTGTCTCTTTCACTCTTTCTGCCTGAATAAAAATTACAGACACAGATGGATCAAAGCCCATATTTGTGTGGATTGTTCTCCTATAAGAATCTTTCTAGGATCTTCATTGAAAAGGGTGGCCTGGGAGTTAACAACTGCTGCATTGATCAAAGGCCCAGCTGCAAAGAGGGAAGCAAGGGAACATGCTGCATTTTGCCCCTTGGAACTGGGATTCAGAAATAAAGAGAATAAATGAGAATCAACCAGTTAAAAAGGAATAAACTATAACTGTCTCACACACTCAATCAGCAACAGCTGCTCTTTCCTCCTCCCCCTACTAGCCACATGACTTTGGACATGATCCATTTAATATTTTCTGTCTTTATTATAATCGATACTAGAGGCCTGGTGCACAAAAAATTGTGCACTAGGTGGGGAGGGGGGTGGTCCCTCATCCCAGCCTGTGCCCTCTTTCAGTCTAGGACCCCTCAGGGGATGTCCACCTCCTGGCTTAGGCCAGCTCCCAGGGGAATTGGGCCTAAACTGGCAGTCAGACATTCCTCTGACAGCCTGGGAGTCCTCAGGGGATGTCCACTTGCCAGCAGAGAGCAGGCCTAAGATGCAGTCAGACATCCTTAGCACTGCTGAGGAGGCAGAAGAGGCTCCCACCACCACTACTGCATTGGCAGCCATCAGCCTGGCTTGTGGTTGAGCAGATCCCCCCCTGTGGGAGTGCACTGACCACCAGGGGTAGCTCCTGCATTGAGCTTCTGCCCCCTGGTGGTCAGTGTGTGTCATAGTGACCAGTCATTCCCAGTCATTCTGCTGTTAGAGTCAATTTTCATATTACCCTTTTATTATATAAGATAGAGGCCTGGTACATGAGTGGGGGCTGGCTGGTTTGTCCTGAAAGGCATCCCAGATCAGGGTGGGGTCCCTGCTGGGGTGCCTGGCCAGCCTGGCTGAGAGTCTGATTACTGTTTGCAGGCTGTCCACTGCCCGCAGCAGCCCAAGCTTCCAGCAAGGGTGGCTGGAAGCAGGTATCTGGGATTTATTTATCTTCTATAATTGAAACTTTGTCGCCTTGAGCGGAGACCATAGCCGACCAGGGCAGGTGGGAAGATTGGCTTCCTCCATCGCCAGGGCAACCAAGCTTTCTGATGGCTCCAGTTCGTGGCTGCCGGACACCATCTTGGTTGGGTTAATTTGCATATAGTTGCTCTGATTGGCTGGTGGGCATGGCTTTGGGCATAGCGGAGGTGCGATCATTTTGCATGTTTTTCTTTTATTAGATTAGATACTCTCATGTCTGACTGTAAAAGTAGCTTTTTCTGAGTTAGAGATTTACCTTTGGTCTGTATGGTATAGAGTTCTGAACATAGAAATATGTTCCTTTGTAATGACATTACATAATATAAAATTTACCATTTTAATTATGTTTAAGAGGACAGATCAGTGACATTAAGTATATTCATTAATATTATTGTGCAACCATCACCACATTCCATCTCCAGAACTTTTTCATTTTCCTAAACTGTAATTCTCCTCTCCTTCAACCACCATTCTTTTTTTTGTCTCTATGAATTTAACTGATATAGATGTCATACAAATGAGAACATACAATTTTTTTTCTTTTGGTGCCTAGTTTATTTCACTCAGAATAATATGTTCAAGGCTTATCCACAATGTAGCATGTGCTAGAATTTCATTCCTTTTAAGATTGAATAATTTTCCTTTTAAGACTGAATAATTTTCTATTATTCATGTTCCCAAGATAGCCACATTTGGTTATCTGTTCATTAGTTGATGGACACTTGGGTTGTTTACACCTTTTAGCTACTGTGAAAATTGGTGTAAATTACTATTCAAGTCTCTGCTTTCTGCTCTTCAATGCTTACTAATTTGCTGAAATTGAATTTTGGGGTCATGTGGTAATTCAATATTGAATTTTTTGAGGAACCATCTTATTATTTTTCATGGTGGATGTACCAGTTGACATTCCAACTAATGCCCAAGGGTTCAAATTTCTCTACATCCTCTTCACCACTTGTTGTTTCTGTGTATGCATTTGCCTTTTAACAGCCATTCTGATAGGTGTGAAGTGTCATCTCATTGTGATTTTGAGTTAAATTTTCATAGTAATTGGTGAGGTTCTGCATTTTTTGTGTGCTTACTGGCCATCTGCAGATCTGTTTTTTTGAGAAATGTTTATGCAAGTACTTTGCCTACTTTCAAATTAGGTTGTCTGGGGGATTTTTGTTAAATTGTAGACATTCTTGATATTAATTCTTATCAAATATGTGATTTGCAAATATTTTCTCCCATGTCTTTTTATTCTGTTGATAGTGTTCTTTGATGTGCAAAAGATTTTAATTTTTATAATGTTCAATTTCTCTATTTTTCTCTTCTGTTGTTTATGATTTTGTGTCATATTCAAGGTATCACTGCCAGTCCAAACTCATGAATCATTCCCCTACATTTTCTTCTAAGAGTTTTATAGTTTTAATCCTCACATATTGGTTTTTTAGTCCAATTTAATTCTTTTGTGTATAATTATCAATTTTCCTAGTACCAATTATTGAAAAGACTCTCCTTTTCTCAATGAAATGGTCTTGGCACCTTTTTGAAAATCTTAGATGTCATGTACTTTTAAATGACTCCTAACTTGAGGAAAATACAAGTGGAACAGCAATGTTGCTTTTGTTTAATTTATACACCCTCAGGAATGCAGAATACTGTTGCTAGAAAGGGTGAAAGAGAGGATGGAATAATGAGAAGAATGCTATTTGAAAGCATTGTTTGTCAAAAAATGTAATGTGCTCCAACGGAAAGAAGGATAAAGTTCATATCAGAACAATGTTGTTGCCTCACACAGCCCCACCTCATTCTATTCATTACCAGTTTGTCCACAGGCGATGATTATTTTCTTGTGTCTCATTTTCTTGAGCTTTAAAACGGGGTTGTTTATTATCCCATAGGATCAAAGGGAGCTATTTGCTACTAGATATTCTGAAAAAGCACACCACCCTCATTGTTAAATAAATATTTTGTTAAAATATTATCATTGTTATTGGTTCATTGGAGGTTTATATGACTTCTGTTTTCTCTCATTATGCTTGTTTCCTTATTTATAAGTCAAAGGCCATAATTCTACTCTCTAATACTATGTACAATGTAACTGCTTCTTAAATACCAAAACACCTTTCATATGTGACTTGAAGCACGTTTACTGTCACTCAATTTCAACTACACTAACATTTATTGAGAATCTACACTAAATACAACATTAACTGAAAGAGATTAAAAGTTGAAAAAGACAAAATATCAAATGCAATACAATCTCTAAGAATAAAAAAAGTTATTGCCTTGTTTATTATAGAAATAAGTACCTTCAATATCTTCAAATTTTATGAAGAAAATAATTATATTCATAGTTAATGCATTTATAATTAATTATAATTTATTTCAAACTTTTGTACAATTTGTTCATTTGGATATTTTTATATTCATAGCTTTTAAGAAAAGGATATATGCAAATAAAAACTAGCTGTTTGTTCCTTTTTCTGATAAAACATAAGGTAAAGTGACTCCTCTATTTTATATTAGAAATATGTGAATATATTCTGTAAACTTACATAATTTTTAAACTTTTGAATTAATTACAATGAAATTGTGAAAGGATGAAATTCCATTAATTAAGATAGTGAAGCTCAGGAAAGGAGCTAGTTTGGGGAAGAAGGAGGATGAGTTCTGGAATTATAGATAAAATTCATATATTGAAACCCTAATTCCTCATACCTTCGAATGTAACTGTATTTGGAGACAGGTACTGTTTTTTTCTCCTACTTAGAAAAGTTTATTGAAAAACAAAACTAGCCCTAACCACTTTGGCTCAGTGGATAGAGCGTCAGCCTGCAGACTGAAGGGTCCCAGGTTTGATTCTAGTCAAGGGCATATACCTTAGTTGCAGGCACATCCCCAATAAGGGGTGTGCAGGAAGCAGCTGATTGATGTTTCTCTCTCATTGATATTTCTAACTCTCTAACCCTCTCCCTTCCTCTCTGTAAAAAAATCAATAAAATCTATTTTAAAAAAACTAAACTAAAATGTCCCTGAAGTCATCCTGTCATTTCATTATGATCCATATTAAAATTTAAATGAATATTCTATATTAAAAATGAAATTAACAAAATGCACCATATGAAACTTCATGCTGAGCAAAATCAAGTCCAAAAAAAGTAACCATGTATCAATAGAGTAGTTCCCACTGCATTTAAGAGGTTTTCTATGTAAATCATATTTGAATGCAATTTTTAGAACCCTATTTGAATATTTTGCACTTTGTTAACTGTAGGCATTCACAGTTTTCTTTCACCACATTGTTAGAATGAATACCCTTAATCTCTCCTGCTTGGACATGTTTTCTGAAATAGATATTGTTAGGCTCTTTCCCATAGCTTGGAGCAGACGCCGGTGCCTGCAAAAGCAAGGTGAGATCAATCCCCTCACTTGACTGACCTCCGCACTCTCCTACCTTGACTCCTTGACCCACTCATGCCCTTCCCTCTGCTTGACCAATTCTTCCACCCACACCTTAACCCTATATTGCATACTTCTACCTTATATGAGAGAATCTAACCATGCCCTTGGGGCTGGCACAAACACACTAGTCTCAGCTGCTGTGAGAGAATGGGATAGGATTTCTTAAACTCTCACAATGTTTTTTGGTCTGGCTCCTTTTGAGGCGGATCTAAGATGCATAATCTGTTCCTTTGATCAAGATGGCAACATTTGCCAGGGTCCAAGAATCCAGCAAAAAAAAAAAATAGCAGTTATTTCTCCAGATTTGAGAAAGCTGGTCCACCTTTAGTATAGTCTTCTGAGATTTCTGCTCCACTGAAGTCAGAACCAGATTTTCTTTTTGAAATCTCTCTAATATAAGTTTTCTCTGCATTCAAGGATCAGCTGCATATTCAGATTCTAGAAGTCCAATAATTTGCTGAATCTCTCTTTGTCTTTGTAAGAATAATGCAAACCATTTTTCTAGCCTCCAAAGACCATGTCCTCTCATCAGCTATTGTGGAATCAAAGAGTTTGTCCTTGAAAATGTCATGGCCATTCACTGCCCACACCAAATGCCAGCTCTGCACGTCGCACCAGATATCGTGGGTGTAAGTGCCTGGCAGCACCAGAACTTCAATGAACACCTCCTCCAAGACCTGGCATCACTGGCTCCACAGAGTCCCACACAGAACCACCCCACTGCACCCCTCAAATGGGGCCGACATACTCCAGGTGCCTCCTGGCTGCAGCTGCAACTGTGGAGACAGGTGCTTTTAAACATTTTTTGCGGGAAACGAGTAAAATGGGATCCACCAAGGAGACTGTCAATGGACATGAGGAAACATACCTTGGAACCAGCAAAAATATGTTGTTTTATGTTGTTGTCATGTGTGTGCCGCTCATAAACTATGCAGTGAAATGTGGTACATGTGCAAGTTTTGTAATGTACCCCGGCACAAAGGAAAGTGTTTCGAACACTACCACACAGTGGGGGAAAATGCCTGCTTACAAAGTTTAAGAAACAATTGAAGTTTAATGGAATCATAAGGGTAGGGTCCTAATTCAATCTGTCTGGTGTCCTTATAAGAAGAGGAAGAGACACCAGAGCTGAACATGCACAAAGTAGAGGCCATGTGAAGACACAGCAAGAAGGTGGCTCTCTACAAGTCAAGGAGAGAGGCCAAAACAAAACTTGGCAACACCTTGATCTTGGACTTTCAGCCTTCAGAACTGTGAGAAAATAAAATTCTATTGTGTAAGTCACCCAGTCCATGGAATTTTGTTTTGGCAGGCCTAGAAGACTAAGTCATCTTGACATATTAACTCTAGTCACTGTTTGCAGTCATGTAGACGCTAAATGAATTTGCTGTTTCCCTATTTGTTCACTTGTTCACATGTGCTTCTCACCACATCCGTGGCATCCTGAGGAGAGGGTGCACAGATGCAAAAGCTTCATCTTCTCAATGTGTCTTTCTCATTAGCTAACTCGGATTTTCTCTTTTCCTTTTGAATTATATGGCTTTGATTTCTTTTTTTAAGGTTTTATTAAATTGATTAGGTTGACATTGGTAAGCCTTGATTTCTTGATCCTCACATTGGTAATTACTTGGTTTTATCTTCACCAGCTAGAGTTTTACACGAGCATACATTCTTCCCATATCATTCTTTCAGTTAGATTTCAGATAAAGTCTCAACACCGAATTCTGGGCATTAATACAATACTTGGTAAACTCATGTATCTCTGATTAAATGAAGGCTATTGTTGCTGGCCAGAATGGCTCAATTGGTTGAGCATCATCCCATGCACCAAAAAGGTTGCTGGTTCAATTCCCAGTCAGGGCACATAACTAGGTTTCAAGTCCCATCCATGGTCAGGCATATATGGAAGGCAACCTATCAATGTGTTTCTCGCTCTTCTTTCTCTAAGTATGTCCTCAGGGGAAGATAGAAGAAGAAGAAGAAGAAGAAGAAGAAGAAGAAGAAGAAGAAGAAGAAGAAGAAGAAGAAGAAGAAGAAGAAGCTATTGCTTGCCTATGGCATTCTTTAATTATCTTCTGATAAACACACACATACATACACACACTTGTTTCCTTTCTTTTCTGTCTTCCTTCGGGTCACAATTTGAAATGACATTGGCATCAATATTTCTGGCCCTGCAGAGGAGTATAAATTTTCTCAAAAGTTGAATGGTCAATATAGACAAAGGAGGCAGGAGAGGGTGAACAGTATTAATTTTCCACCAAAATAATTCAATTCGCCACCCCACTTAACTGGTATAGAGCTGGCTTGAAGAGTGGACCTGGATTTTAGCAGCCCTGTCAAGGCCATTTCTAGATATTAGAGCATTTGCTAACCAAGAAGTAATGGCTTTATCCCATGAGCCTCTTTGCAGTATTGCATTTCAGAGGATGCATAATTGCTTTGGTGAAATATTACAAAATGATTTCATACTGTGATTAAAATATTTTCACAACTGTCATCAAGGGAATAGTGGAAATAGATTTTCTAATGTGATCAACCAGATAACCCTGAAGCTTAATGATGTGTTCCTGGCTTAGAGCAGGTTAGCATGAAATTTAATTTGCGGTAATCTGCCTCAGACCATTGGAGGACAAATTCACCTCTAGCTGGAATTTACCCAGCTTTCAGCACACGATAACTCAAGGATGGCATGTCTCTAGAATGATGCCTCCCTGGGCAAGGAGGCAGGGAAGGTTATGTCTTCCCATAAGAAATCATTCACCACAGCCTGTCAATTCTTTCTTTGTTATAACTCTCCCATTCACAACTGTCCTTTCCCAGTGCTATCACCCTACCTTTGTCACTGTGATTTGGATGAGGAAATAGAGTGACTATTGGTTTATCGACCTCACTCCACAGTTGCACCTAGATTTCTTATTATCACCAAATTAATCTCCTTAAAGCATTTATTTTATCATGAGATATTCTACTAAAAAACATTCAGAGGCATCTTTAACTATGCATTGGAAAACAACCATCTTTCTAGATTTAGCCTCAATGAATCACATTTATAACTCTTTTATTCTATCCTAAGTGTTTTACTCATAGTCTGCCCAAAACACAAGGATTTTAACTGCTTTTATGGCCTTTCTCCTGGTCTCACACTTACCTTCAATGTCCTTTTATTACTACCGATTCTTGGAGACAGTTAAAATTATGCCTTAAAGCCTTTCTTATCCCAACCTCGCCCTAAAGTAAATTTGTCCTGGCCCTTACTGTGTAAATCCATTTTTTAAGTATTCAGATCACAAAGAGGCATTTCTTCTACATGCAACTTTAGAAAATACAAATATTTTAAGAGATTTGTCTTTATAAACCTAGCAGAATGCCAGTCATTTGTTATCTGGAGTGGGTAAAATAGGTGATGAATATAAAGGTCCTGTGTTGAAGCCAGAGATTCAGTTAATATTACTTAAATAAAATTTGAAATATTCTGGTGGGAAATGCCAAGGGACACACTGCCACACTTAACCTCCAGGACAATCATTTAATTGACCTGCCCACAAGAAAGAAGTCTAGAGATTTTTTATTTGAAAATTCTCCATTGAAAGATGTTAAGAGAGAACCAAGATGGCAGCATAGGTAAATGCCAATACTTGCTGCCTGCACATCAAAAGTACAACTAAAATACAGAACAGCTATCATTCATAACCACCTGAAATCTGGGTGAATGGAAGTCCTACAACTAGAGAAGTAAAGAAGAAAGGACATCAAGACTAGTAGAAGGGGTGGAGGCATAGAACAGGCTGGTTGTTTTTATAATTGGGAGGAGTATCTCCACTGCATAGGTCTCCCATAGGAATCAAAGGGTTCCAGACTCTCAGCCCAGGGTTCCAGAGGTGGGAAGAGAAGTCCTTATAACTTTGGTCCATAAAAGCCAGTGAGGATTATGGCTGAGTGACGGGGAGCTGCTGGAGGCCCAAGCATTACCTCTTAATGGGCTAGCATATGAAATTACTTGGACTCACTCCCTCTGGGCTGTAGTGCTAGGGCAGCAGATGGGGGGAGGGGAATCCAGGGACATATGAGCAGAAACTGGATTATCTGGCATCAGAGCAAGAGCTTGGGGGCAGCTTTCTCCCAGATGGGGATGCTCATAGGGGCATTGTTCCTATGCTGAAACCTCCCCTGTTCAGAGCTGACAGGCAGCCATATCTGAGTTTTCATCAGCCTGGCTCTCACTGTTTGCTCTGTCCTGGTGATTCCTTGAGTCCTCATCCCATCTAATTTGCAGCCCCGCCCACCCTGGCTGTGTGCAGGGACTTTTCCATATAAATTACCTCTCCTGGCTCAGGCTTCACATTTTGCTAAAACCTCTTAAACAAGCAGTAGCTGGTACCAGCATGTTCCAAACCTATCAATAAAAGGCCGAAGACCCAGCACTAGCACCAGCCTGCCTTGCTTCACAGCTGAGCCTCATCTAGGCACATCACAAGCCCAATAAAAGTAGCAGCCATCTGCATATCACTCGGTAGCTCTTTCCAGGTGGCCCCGGGCAGTAGCTGATTTTACACCTCCCAGGAGGTCCCAGAGCCAGTGTACCTGGTGGAAAGCTTCAGATCACACCAGATTACAACTCTATAAATCTACAAACTACACACTCAAGGGGCAGACTTAGTGAGCACCAAAGCCCCACTGAAGCAAGTCTCCTATATAGCATCTATTCCATTGTAGTCGAAACTGGTCTTCATAGCCAAGTGGCCTGGAGGTTAATGCCTCCCAGAGACACCAACAACAATCAAGGCTCAACTACAACAAGACTTTGCACACAGCCCACATAGGCTGGAGTGCCCAGCTCAGGTGACTAGGGCTGCTGAACCACAAGGCCCTACAGGGGACCTACTACACAAGGCCACTCTACCATAGCAACTCTACCTAATACATAGAAGCAAACACCGAAAGAAGCCAAAATGTGAAGACAAAAAAACATGTCACATATGAAATAACAGATTAAATCTCCATAAAAAGAACTAAATAAAATGGAAGCAAGCAAACTGCTAGATAGAGTTATAAACATAAGGTTATTAAAGGATCTTAATGAGAATTTCAAGGGACTTAGTGAAACTTTCAAGAACCTTAGTGAGAACATCAAAGACATGAAAAAGAACCTTTCATTTTGGGAAATCTATCCTTATCTAGTAACTTGACATGTACAGAAAACAAAACTAAAAGAAAAGTATATTATTGCATAATTATTTATATGGCAATATTTTGGAATAGCTTAAGTGTCCTACAATAGAAATACAGATGATGACCTTGGTACACCAACCTAATGAATATTATCTAGTGATATAAAATATATTTATAATTTTTAATATGCAAATATTTTTGCTTCAATGACAAATGAAAATAAAGAATGAATAATATAGAGAAATCACAATTACAATTATGTGATACAAATGAAAATCTATGCCAGGGAAACTGACACTAGAAACAAAACCACCAAAATATCAACAATTTTTAGATAGCTAGATGGTTGAACTACCAGCAAATAATTTTCTTTTTCTGATTTTTCTTTATTTCCAAATTTATATGATAATTGTCATTCCTGTTCTTTAAAGAATGAGTACAGCCTTTCTCACCTTACCTTGATTATCATATAATCAAGCAGCCTCCAAGAAGACATCACCTTGGCAAATGAAAAGAGATCATTTTATTTAATCACTTCACAGAGGGGAAGGGGAAAGAGAATCCAAATAAAGCTGTTTGGACACTGAACCCAATGGGAAGTAGAGTGCCTTTCTATAAATTGGGCCTAAACTAAAAAGTGGCCTTTTAATGCTGAACTATGAAGTCATTGAACAAAAACTCCAGACATTTGTTAAAAGTTCAGAGACCCTGAGGAGTAGGAGACAGATGGGCTCTAAATCATCACAACACTATTTCATAGGTTGAGAGCAAGTCATCAATAACTCTGGAGTGTGAACATTTTGCTGCTTTATAGACTTTAGCTATAATTTCAGTAGAACTTAGATATGTTTCTCCTGAAAGTTCAGACTCTAAAATGTTTATGAATATTTTCCAATTCAATTTAAAAAGCATTTATTAGATAGCATTAAGACTTTTTATAAACTTGATGTGCTAGACATAAGTGAGAAATATATTATAAATTCTGCACTGTGGGCATAGATAGCTGTGCCCAAGAAACCAAGGCAAGCAAGAGAGACAGGAGCACTGCGTCCCCATAACTCAGTACAGCCGAAAGCTGACAAAGGGATGTTTTCAACCCCCGAGGAAAGGGAGAAGAGATAGTGTAAGGTTAATGTGTTGTACTTTTAGTTGTGAAAATCAGTGTATTTGGCCATATCCCAAAAGAAAGTGGTATTTCCTGCTTAGAGAAGCAGAGATGTAGTCCCATGTTTGGATAACAAAGATTAAAACTTTACTTGGTTGCTTTGGCACCTGAAAATGAAATAAAGCTAAGCATTCTGCAATTTCCCATCTCATTTTTTAAAAACATTTTTATTTATTTCAGAGAGAAAGGAAGATGGAGAGAGAGAGAGAGAGAGAGAGAGAGAGAGAGAGAGAGAGAGAGAGAGAAACATCAATGATAAGAGAGAACCATTGATCTACTGCCTCCAGCACGCCCCGCACTGGGGATCAAGCCCGCAACCCAGGCATGTGCCCTGACCAGGAATCAAACAGGTGACCTCCTGGTTCATAGGTTGGCATTCAACCACCGAGCCAAGCTGGCTGGGCCCCATCTCACTTTTGTGATGAAAAATTATTAGTTAAATGATCACACATGGCCTCTTGGTAGGAGATATTCCAGATCTTGGAGTAAGCATTTAATTGCTGTACTTGTCAATGTTTGAGTATGTGTTGGGGAGTAATTATGGCCATTGTCCAAAGGGACAGAGTCTCCTTCATTCCCACAGAGCAGAGCTGATGCTATACATATTGGACCTAAGACTATATAATTTGTGAGGGGCAGTAAACAGTGAAAATGTGGGGCCATTTCCTTGTTCAAAAAAAGCATTAGGAATTTCAAGATGGTGAGAATAGCATTCATCTAAGCATGAGGCCCTTCTGAGTCAGGGTCCTAAGCATGCTTCCTAAGAAGTTGGCCATGCTACACTTATCCTTCCAGGCTCGCATCCCATATTCTCTCTTGGTTGAATCCTCCAATGAGACATGAGACTCTCAGTCTACACCCACACCGTAGGCAGTTCCTTAGCACATTTACAACTAGTGTCTTCTGAGTCCAGCTCTCTTCTCCCCCTTGAAGTCCTTCCCACAGCTCCCAGAAGCTGGTTATTCTCTGCTATTACCTGATTGTTTGGAATCTTCCTTCCTTTGTGATATCCCTCACAGGCCAGACTCTCCAGAGAAGATCCCACTTAATATAAATTAAAAAATATATATATCTGCCAGATTGTACTCTATTTGTTCACACTGGGGGGCAAAAAGTTAATAATGCCAATGAGGATGCCTCTCAGAATAACTGAATTTACCCAAGATCATAGAGTGTAAGATGGCAGAATTGCCACTTCTCCCAAAGATCAATGGCAGGATTCTTAGAAACAAAGGGTTTGATTATACCAAATTGTGCCCCCTATCTCTAGCCATGAGTAACTCCATTTAATCATGCCACTATAGTCTTTTATCTTAAATGATCTGCTAAAAGCACAAATGGAGATCAGCAAAGAGAACACTTGAGTGTCATCAGCAACAAAATAACGAGCCTTTTTGTTGTAAAGAGAATTTATTCCAAGAGAACTGAATTGTCAACACATATTCGTTGCATACCTATTTTTCACACTAAAATATCCACAGCATTATATTCAGCCCAAATATTAATAGACATGGTCAGCCATTCTACTTGCCTCAGGTCAGATTCCTTGAGGAAGTAGACTGGTAGGTTGAATTAAACAGACAGGTTATGCACTAGGAAGGCCATTGAGATCATGGTTATGGAATAAAGGGGTAGGAGGCAGAACTGAGCAGAGGAAGTAACAAAGGAAGCTTCAATCCAGGCCACATGACAACGTTATCTAATCCCATTGGATCTCTGGAACTAGAATGGCCACCCACCATGATCCCAAGTAGGAGTGAAAAGGCCAGACATTTAAACCTCAGCATCCATCAGTCATTGATAACAGAGAATTCCAGAATGGCTTGGTTCTTTTCAACTGAGACTAGCCCTAAGGAGGCTAACAGGGCATCTACCACACTGGTTGTTCAAATATTGAAGTGTTCTTATTTTGTCTAGTATAGGTAGGCACTGCCCTGCTGCACGGATCTCCCCAGCATTTGTGGCCTCCAAAATTATCTAATCTTATGACTTGGTTCTGGTTGATCAGTGTCCATGCTATACCAATTGTTAAGCATTTTCAATATCACACTGCACCACTAAGCCTCTCAGTCAAGATAGAAAGGTAGGGCCGTGTTAAGGGAAGCTAAGATTCACGTTTAGGGCCAGTTGACAAATGTTAAGAGCTTCAATTTGATCTGATTGCTATAAGGAGCTGAAAGGAGTCCTATGAAAGAATGTCACTAACTAAAGGTAAGGCTTATTAGAAATTGGTATTCTGGATAAATTAGAGAATAGAATCTGAGAGACAAATTAGAAACATAAAATAAAGAGGAAGGCAAGTAGATCTGGAAATAAAGGTCTGAATCCAAATATATTACATTCAATTTGTGAGGATCCAAGTTTACCAGTTCAATTTAAAATGATGAGATTTAAACTTAATTGTCCCTTTTCAGTTCCAATTCATTAATTTCATGAAGTGTGCTTTATTTATTTCTGTCTTAATTAGAAAGGACAGTTAATTTAATTTGTGCCTGCTGACCAAAAGATTTCTGATGGGTGTTTAAACTCACAATGCACAGTGACAACCAGGTTATGGCAATGTTCTCTCAAGCATTACAGGATGGCTTCATTAAAGAGCATTCAAAACATTTCATTAAGCGAGAATTTCTGAATCACAACTAATTTTAAAATTTACATAAAATACTCAGAAGACTTACAAGCTCAAGTGTACATTTCATAATAAACTCTAGAGCTGAAGTTAGAAACCAGATATTACTATAAGGTAGCTATAATCCCATGAAAGAACATTTAGGAAGAAGAGCAAGCTTGAGACAAGCCCAGACAAAAAGCCATAAACGCTTTACTGTTTCATTGACTGATTCCATCACCTCCAACTGTGTTCATTCTCATGTTCAACAGAGAGCTCCTCCTTAATAATGAAGAAACATGGAACCTGGTGCTTCCCTGAACTCTAGGAATTATGGGAGATGCACAGGGTAGTTACATGGGAACAGCTGTGAGAAGGGGGGAGGTCTCCAGGCCCTTCCTTCGAGGAGGTCTTTACTTCAAGTAGACCTTTATTTATTTTTATAGAGTCCTTTTACAAACTATTTACATAAAATTAAATTTAAAAATCCCATGATTTAAAAAAAAGTTTGCAGACTATGGTAGCTCAAATCACAACTGTTATTTTAAGACCTAAATGTAGGTAAGACCTAACTATAGGTAAGATATAAATATAGGGGAGTTGGATAAATTGAGAATTCATAAATTAATAATTTATAATTATTTAGACCTAAGTCATGAACACATTGACCTTTCCACTGTGTGTGAGTGGGAAATGGGGGACTAATAGGTAAGCAAGAAACAGAACTGAGTTGTCAAGAGGCAGGTTTAAGACAATGGCCCAATTTCAAGCTAACTTTGCCTAAGTTTGATACTTATAAATGATTCTGATTAAATCAAATGAAATGAGCCCTTTTTATTAGTAGTAAGCAGTCATATTTAGTTAGCTTATATAAAATTATACAATATGTCAATATGTTTAATACAGAATATTTTTTTAATTACAGAAAGTAACTTTATTTCAACTCAGTCTGAATTAATTATATCTAAGTATGGGCTAAATTAGATAATAGGGAAAAAATAGCTAATTATAATCCTATATAATAAAGAGGGAATATGCAAATTGACCATTACTCCGGTCAATTTGCACCCACAGCTGAGGCTAAGTTCCCATAATGATGCACAGGGTGGTTACATGAGCAATCAGCAGGGACTTGAGGCTGCATGCCCACCCACCTCCTGCATGGGGCTTGACAGGGGACCTCAGGTCATGCCTTCCACCCACAGAGCTTGACAGGAGACCTGAGGCTGCTCCCCCCGCCCTGGCACCAGGCCAGGGGACCTGAGGCAGCACCCCTCCACCCCCCACCTGGCAGGGCTTGACAGGGTGGGACCGGCTGGGTCTGGATCTAGCCCAATGATGGGGGGCCATCCAGGTTTGGGTCTCGAGCGATTTTGAGGTGCACGTGGGTGGTTGAAGACTTGACTCTGGGTTCCATGGTGCACCCCAGACTCTGACAGGAGGAAGATTTTCATATACGTTTTACTAATTTTCTTTAATCTCTGACACTTCTATTATAGAGAAAGGGCAAATAGCAATATTAAAATATTTCCTCTAATTAATCCCCCTTTAATGTGCATGAATTTCGTGCACTGGGCCACTAGTA
>PVJC01029606.1:0-21757 GCA_004026665.1 Murina feae
TGTAAAATAGGAGATAATAGAAACTACCTTGTGAGGTTGTGTGACAGTGAGATAACACAATCATTTGGAAAGCAATTAACATGGTGCATGAAATATTGTAAGCACTCAAATATTCACTGTGTTATAGTTAATTCTAAAGAGCCATATCTATGCAGACTCTTGGTTGCCAGTGGTAGAAATCCAACTTCAGTTGTCTTCTAACAAAAAAGGGAGTTTGTTGGCTCACAGAAATGAAAGCCCACACAGTAGGACTGTTTTTTGGCATGGTTGTATCTAGCACCTCCCTTAAAGGTATCGGGACTCAACCTCTCTCCAGCGCTTAACTCTACTTTCTTTTCTGTTGGCTCAGCTGTCAGGTAGCTCCAGCCTTACGCCATACTGCCTCATAACTCCAGCGAGAAGAACCTAGTACTTTTCAACAGAAATCCCAGGATTGACTGATTCATCCACTTTGTTCATGGGCCCATCCCCAAACTAGTCGCCTTAGTTAAGGGACTGGAATGCACTGATTGGTAGGCCCAGATTACAGTCCTCACCTTTGTAACCTGGATGGCAAGGGTCAGTTTAAGATGTTGACCAATACTAGACCTTTTGTTTTCAGGCTTGGAGACATAGAAACCTTCCCCAGCAACAACAAAAATAGGGGCAATAAATGCTGGGCAGACAGAAACTGGATGTTCCCCACAGCCCACTGCTTGGCTGCCTGACCATTAATCCTGTTATTTTCACGTATGTGTTTTCAGAAAGGCTTAACGGTACAACTTTTCGTTACTGAGGAAAGTGATCTTGGTAGGAGCTGAGGTCCCCGGAAGGTGTCATGTGGATGATCTGTAGCTCTCATGTCCAGCCTTGACACCTGCCTAAGACCAAATAGCTGGGCCTTCTGTTGAGCACCAGAAAGATTAGTTACCTGACTAGTAGGGAGCATGCACTATGAAAATCTGCTTATAAACAGAGTAACTCTTAGTTCAGCAAGATGCTCACACTAAGAGCAACCAAAACTTGAGATGAGCCCTGGCTGGTGTGGCTCAGTTGGTTGGAGTGTCATTCCATTCACCAAAAGGTTTCTGGTTCAGTTCCTGGTCAGGGCACATACCTAGGTTGTTGGTTCGACCCCTGGTCTGGGGGAGGCAACCAATCTATGATTCTCTCACATCTATGTTTCTCTCTCCCTTCCCCTCTCTCTAAAATCAATAAGCTTTTTTTTTTTTTTTTTTTTTTAAATAAGATGACCAAGAGAATAGATTTTAATCATCTCTGGTGCTCAGCCCAGGGCAGGGGGGTATAGGCAGAGACTCCCTGCACTGTTTAAATCCTCCTGTCTAGTTTTTGGTTTGTTTTTGTTTGTCTTATCAAGTGTGTGTGTTTGACTGTGATAAGTTAAAATAATGCCACTCCAGCATGTGTAAAAATTCTTAGCCTTTCCCCAAAGAGACCAGTTATTACGCCCATCCTCTCATCTAGGACCTGCAAGTACTGTGTGTCCTCGCAAGTCCAATTCAACTCCCGCTCACTGAACAATGGGGGAGAGGTAGCAGGGAAGCCCAACAGAAACATCCATTTGGAAAAGGGACGTAATTCGCAGCAGTTGCCTCCTGTAGCACATCATGTCCTCAACAGGAATGCTGGCACTTGGAGACTTGGTGGAGGAGATGTGGCTTGCTTGTGGGGTCAATACAGTCACCTCAATTTCTACCCTCTCAAAGCTCCACTCTTGTTGGTGTAGATTTATAGGCTTCAGTGGTTGATTGTCTTGGAGGCTGAGCCCTCAATAGGCCTTTGCTTTCTAGATATAGAGATTCTCTGGCCATACAAGTGCCTTTAAAATGGAGATTTTTCTGTCTAGTGTTTACATTTGGTGAACTCTGACGTTCGGTGCTTGGTGACCAGGACATATCATGAGTAGTCCTGGTTCATAAAGTTCCATCTCAGTTTCTAGCCTACAGTTTACTGCTTGGCAAAAGTAATATTCCCCAGGCTGCTGGCCAGTGGCGGTTCCCTTTGTGGGGATTCAGGAGAAGACAGCCTTAGGGGCACACAAGTTCCCTGCCCCAAATGCTTTTCCCACTTGCCTTCCTTCTGTGGACTTTAAGCATGCGCAGAGAACATAGCTCTCTATCTTGGATTAGTTTCTACAGAGTAAAATGGCCTCCATGGCAACACTCTTCTCTACTTTTAGGAAAGCCAGCCTCAAATGAAGTGACCAACAGCTGCCGCTCTGACAGCTTTGCCAGCCCCAGCATACTCAGCTAATCGCACAGGCTATTGCTTACACCACACTTTCAGGTTCTCAACTCAAAGTGCCTTAAGCAAAAAGGAAATTTTATTGACTAATGTAACTGAAAGATCTGGAGCCCCTTTCCCTCCGTCTCTTCACTCTGCTTTCCCCTGTGGGGCCTCCATTCTCAGGTAGCTTCTGGCTTCCAGCTTATCAACCAGGAAAATACCCCCCTTCTTGCCAGTACCTCCAGAAAAAGGCCTACAGTTGGCCTTTGTTCACCCAGCTTTGGTCATGTGCCGCCCTAACAAGCCACTGTGGGTAAAGGGAAGAGGAAAGGGAGAATGGACCACAGTGACTGACCAGACCCAGGATACTCCCCAAAGAACAATCAGGGGGCATTTGCCTGGTGAAGAGGGGATTTTTCCTGGGCCAAACGTAGTAACAGGCCCACACAAGGATTGGACAGTATTTGGGAGGGGAAAATGAATTTGAAAAAGCAAATTTGTGAATTGTCATTCTTAGGCCTTTAGAGTAATGTTCAGCCAATAGGTAATCTGTGTCACTAAACCAGTGGTTCTCAACCTTCCTAATGCTGTGACCCTTTAATACAGTTCCTCATGTTGTGGTAACCCCCAACCATAAGATTATTTTTGTTGCTACTTCATAACTGTAATTTTGCTACTGTTATGAATCGTAATGTATATCTGATATGCAGGATGTATTTAGGCGACCCCTGTGAAAGGGTCGTTTGACCCCGCACAGGTTGAGAACCGCCGCACTAAACTAAGCCACATAGTTAAAAAATAGAGAGGAAAGAGGTGAAACAATAACTTCAATTCTATCTTATTTTATAAAGCCAAAATACTATCATTTTTAAAGTCATCAATTTTAAAATTAAGATATTTTACCCTGTTTTTGTACTGTCTTCAAAATCCAATGTGCATTTCATTTCTCCAAAGACGTGTCTTTTTTAAAAAGATACGTTTTTATTGATTTTTTTAGAGGAAGAGAGAGAAACACTGATCAGCTACTTTCTGCACCCCTGCTACAGCAATCCAGGCATACACCCTGACTGGGAATTGAACCAGTGACCTTTTGGTGCATGGGACAACGCTCAACCAAGTGAGCCATGTGGGCCTCGTTGCTTACTGTGGTGAACAATACAAACTGCTGACAGCTTTCATAGAGAAGCTAAATATGTATCTGAAGAATTATTACTTCTATTTCTGTGTCTTGGGAAGTTATTTTGAAATTGTGAATTCCTCATTAGAAGAACCTGTCCTAAAATAAACCTAAACACACACTGCTGTGTGTAGTGTCTTGTTGGGGCCACTTCTGCCTGAAACACCCATCACACCCATACAGTTAGTACTCAACAATGATTTCTTTAATTCTCTGCTCTTGTGGACTCTATGCCTTAGGCAGGCAAGGACTCATGTATCTTCCTTACCTCTGTTCCCTAAGCCCAATGCCCAGGACATAGAAGACACTAAGTGGATAATTTTAAAGTGAAATGAGTATAAATTTAAAACTTTTATGAGGATTTCTCATTTAAATGCCAGGTTTGGTGACTAAATGGCGGAAGTAATACCAGTTGAAGCCCAAGATGGAGTATTTGCAATATTTGTTATTGTGATGAATGGCCATCTGTAGTCTGTGATGGTTCTGTTACCACACTCACTTGGAGATTGAAGACCTAGAGAAACAAACCCAGGCTCTGTGCTGAGCACTAGATATATACAAAGATAAATGGGAAACAGTCCCTGCCTGAAAGGAAATGAGAAACAGATTCGGAAAAATAACTCTTCTATCTAATAAGTGTTATGATGCAAATAAACACAGGGTGTTTGGGGAAGCACAACAAAGGGGGTCCAACCCAGGTCAGAGGTGGTGAGAGGCAGTAAAGGCTCACTGGGGGAAAGTTACTTTCAGTTCCATGGCGCCTGCTGGATTCTCAGTATCTAGCCCCATACCTGGCACATGGGTTGAATCTGTGAATGAATGAACAAGGTGGCTCCTGGATCTAATCCTAAAGGATTGTTGGATTTGTCCATCTGAGTGTATACAGATGATCTTTGCAGATGAAGCGTGGGGCATGGCGAGACCCTGAGCGAGCGGAACCAAGGTTTGAGCTGCAGCACTGGGCAGGGGCCAGATCCCACACAGCCTCACTTGTGATTGTCCATGTGATCGGGACGAATGATTGTACTTTCTTATTCCAGGCCAAGCGAAGGCTGGAGCTAGGAGAAAGCGGTCATCAGTACCTCTCAGATGGTCTAAAAACCCCAAAGGGCAAAGGGAGAGCTGCACTGCGAAGTCCAGACAGTCCCAAAAGTAAGGATTATTTCCTCTCTGATTCTCTGTGGTGTGGGCTCCCAACTTTCAAAGCTTTCGGCTGGAAGGATGCCAAGGTGTGAGGAACTTTGGCATGTTTTGTTCTTTGTCATTTCTTTCTGTGCCTATCCAACAAGTAAATACAGTGTCTGCAGACACCCAGCCAAAGGTTTACAGGCTCACTCCAGTGCCTAAATACTGACCTAAGGGGAGGCCTCTTGAAATGTGTGCAGTTTCATTTTTCAACTCAATATAAGCTCCTTGTTCCGTTCTATAATCAAATTTAATTTTAACCTTCTTTAACGGACATTATTTCAGAGACCCAGGCTAAGTGGGTGTAGATAACTGTGCCAGAGTCACACATGTCTGTGTGGGTCTAAATCTCTAGCTTCGCATAAGGCAGCACAAGAATTGGTTGAGCCCAGTGAATTGCTGCTAGTTTTCCTTTCCGTTGATGTGATCATTGTCTCTTCTGGGAGAGAGGAAAGTAGGTCGGAGATGGCTAGCCAGTCCTTTATGCCTCTGGCCTCGTTAGCCTTTCCTGTAGTTTACGAATTAGGAAATCCACAGATGGTGTGGTGTGTACTGCTACATTAAGTCCTTGACCTGCGACCTGTAAGAGAATAGGTACAATATTAAATACGAAATTTTATTCAAGTGGGATAGGGAGACGATTGGAAGACTTCCAGGTTCCAGAAAGTCTTCATCCAAATGAAGCATCATTTGATACATGGTTGAACAAGTTACAGACACACACACAACACGGGAGCCTGAAAGGCCAGCTGACACGGGTGTGTCTGCACCCGGCAGGAAATGCTCGGGAGATTCGTCACCTGTCCCCATGGGGTTAGACACCACATGTGCTGATCCCATGGGGTTACAGCACTTTCTCATTCGTTCATCAGACATTTTTGAGCACCTACTATGCGTGAGATACTTTACTAGCTCCAGGGAATAGGATGAACCGAAGTAGAAACAACTAAGAAATTCACAAACAGGAATTTTAACTGTCCCTTCCTTTTCTAATAAAGCAGCTTCATAGCTTTCTCTGTAACTTGACAGAAATGGCTTTGCTTCTGATACTAATACTTGGGCTGCAATGGGAGAGGGGGCTTGCTCAACTGCAAAGAAACCCCTCATTTCTTTACCTTTCCCCCTACCCCCTACCCGCTCGGATTTTGTTTTTCTTTAAGCTCCAAAATCTCCCTCAGAAAAAACACGGTATGATACATCACTTGGTCTGCTCACCAAGAAGTTCATTCAGCTCCTGAGCCAGTCACCTGATGGGGTCTTGGATTTGAACAAGGCAGCAGAGGTGCTGAAAGTGCAAAAGAGAAGGATTTATGATATCACCAATGTACTGGAAGGCATCCACCTCATTAAGAAGAAGTCTAAAAACAACGTGCAATGGATGTGAGTATGAGTCACACCCCCACCCCATTCCCTGGCTCTGATGGGGGTCCATTCAAACATTGAGCTTCTTCTCCATTCTAACATTCACATTCATGCCCACACTTCATTTTTTTTTGTTCTCCTACTCTCTTCTTCTCTCCCCTCTCCTTAGCCACAAGTTCAAAGTCTCTTTAGGTCTAGGAAGATACCTATTTAGATACTGTCAGAGATTTAAAAAAAAAAAAAAAAAAAAAAAGTTTCTATTTCATTAGCTACAAGCAAGGGGATCCTGGGAATAATCAGGGTCCTGTGGGTGTAAAGTAGAATGCTCGTCATTTGATACGATGAAGTCTGTGTGTAATCTCATAAATGCTTGCACATGTCCTAACTACAACAGGAATTTGGAAATTAACTATGGCTGTGTATTAACACATCTCTGTATACACACAGTCACCAAATATCTTTATCCATAGTTCTCACAGCAGATTAACTCACTTTCTGAATAAATTAAGGCAAGTGTCAAATGTCTCAGTTCCTTCTAGAAAGCGGAGATGGTAACGCATATCACCTATACACCCACATGTGTGATTAAATTTGTGAATTATGAACAGAGCACCTGGACAGCCAGTATTTTAGAAGGAGCTATTAAAGCATATTGGAAGGAATAAATCTGTTATGGGGCTTGAAAAAATACTACTTCAAACATGATAAGATGAACAGGTAACTTTTTGTACTTTTGTGGAATTTCGACGATTTGATAATCCATTTTTGGTCTATGGTTTAGAGAAACTTGTTGGGTGTTGGTCTATGTTCTTCCAAACAGCACATGTATCTGTTTCCTTAACCTACTTTTCCTTTTTATATGTTGGCATAAGACCCCCAGAAATTACCAAGGCCTTTTGCGCTTGCTGGATGATGTTTTGTTGAAGTTTGAATCATTCTATCTTTTCTTTCAAATTGTTGTATCTTTCTGTGTTTTCCTACCTGCTTTCCACCTCCCACCCCATCCCCACCCCTGGGAGTCATGTGGCAGGAAGGAGCTGACTCTCTGCCATATGAATTTGAGCCTTCTGCAGTCACAGGCCTCCTCTGTAGGAAAGAAAGCTGAAATAGTAGTGGTTTTTTCATTTAATTTCTATGGTATGAAAAGTGAAGGGCTATACATATAAAAAATATATATGTATAAATGTTCTAATTTTTAACACTTGGCAAACAGGCACTGGGAGCTCCTATGTCAAGAAAGGGACACTCCCCCAAAGGATCATTTCTCCCTGCCTGCCCTTGCTTGTTCATTTCCCTCCTCCCGCTGGCCTCTTGAGTAGCCATGAAGAGTCTGTGTTTGGGTTTCTAGGGGCTGCAGTCTGTCTGAGGATGGGGGCATGCTGGCCCAGTGTCAAGGCCTGTCAAAGGAAGTGACTGAGCTCAGTCAGGAAGAGAAGAAATTAGATGAACTGATCCAAAGCTGCACCCTGGACCTCAAACTGTTAACCGAGGATTCAGAGAATCAAAGATATCCTTTGTGTCACCTGGTCATTGGGGGTTAGTGCTTTCTAGACTATTTCCAGAGTTGACAATCTGACTTTTATGCACAAAGTAGACTTTTACTTTGGTTTTATGCACATGCATGGGGTGTATGTGTGTGTGTGTGTGTGTGTCTGAACTCACTTTGTATTAGAAGTCAGTAGTTATGGAAAAATAATCATCTATTATGTCTATTTTACAGCAAGGAGGAGACTTTTTAAATTCATACGTGGTTGATACACTGGTACGCTCTTTGCGTAAGGCAACACTATTATAGGGCACAAATGCTGTCAGTATTAACATTAATGACAACATTCCACAGATTCATCTTTGGCTTCCCAGATTTTGGGTGGGTGTTAGCTGTCACTGTTGGGATTCCCACATTCTACTTTCTTTTCATCAGCTATTGGAACAGTTGAATTTGTTGAATCTGTCTGATTGAGCTATATTGCTGAAAAAACTGAGTATATAAAATTATTCTATAAGTTTTAGAGAGCATTAGGCTGATTCACAACACCAGAAACTGATTTCAGAAGAACCACAAGGCTCAAGAAATCTCAATATATTTGTTCATCTCCAAACAGTAGTTCTTGGAAATAAAAATATAGAAAGGCAATTCCTGTTCTCTGTAGGCTAACAGTCTGGTGACCATCTCAGTACAGCTTACTGTTCATCATCTCACTTCAGACAAAAGATCAGAGAAATTGCTTCATTGTTTCGGCAAGAAGATTTTTCAGTGGTCTCAGTTATTAGTAGAAGACAAATGCAATATTTTAAATTACCCCATCTCTAATTTTAGTTCCAGACTTCGACTATTCCACGTTTACCTTTGTGAGACAGGAAATAAAATGTGTCCTGCCCACGTTCTTCTAGTATCTCCTCTCCAATAGGCTTTCCCTTGGAGGGTGTGGGGACATTTACTTTCCAGTACAGGTCATTTTTTTTTTGTTGTTGTTAAACAGCATTTGTTCATTTCTTTTTGACCAAAAGATTAATCTTGTCAGCTGATGATTAGTGAGATGGAGAAAGAGTTGTGCTTGATATGAACCCATAATGGCGGCCAGAGTGGGCTTACAGGGGAAGAAACAAGAATGGCTGTCATTGGGCTGTTTCACTCATTGTTTAGTTGGGAGCCCCAGTGAGATGTGGCAGTTACACATGACTGGCAGGCAGCTTGTAGTTTATGGCGTTGTCACCTACATTAGCTTTCTCTGCAGCCTTTGTTGTAGGGAATGAAAGCTACCTTGCAGGGGGATGCTAACCCAAGAAGCAAATTCAGGAGGGAGCCACCGTGGAAGCGCTTTTAAGTTTATAAGATTAGGGAATATGTTTACACCATTTATTTCCATTTGCCATTCAGTTCCAAATTTGGTAAAGCTTATTCACAAATGTGTTGAAATTTTCTTTCCTGCAGCATGTTGAGTAATTGTAGATGAGTTTTTATTTTACTGAGTTCTTGTCACGTTGTTTTTTGACAGTGGGCTGTGGTATAAGTACCTGGTGATCAGTTTTCCCAGTGTTCTCAGTAAAAATTCAGAGCTGCTCTAAGACTTTTTCTTTTTTCTTAATCCTCTCCTGAGGACACGTTTCTGTTGAGAGAGGGAGGGAGGCGGGGGAGAGAGAGACATTGATGTGAGAAACATGGACCGGTTGCCTCCCTCACACACCCTGACCAGGAATCAAACCTGCAACCTTTTGGTATACTGGGCGATGCTCCAATAAACTTAGCCATCCAGCCCGGGCATGTCAAGACTTTTATAACGGTGCCAGTGGTCTTTCTTGATGAGATAAATGGTGACCTAAAACCTGGAATCCTGCTTGAGCTGTCCAATTAAGCTCAGCTCTGAATTGGCTGTTGTTTCAATTATTGAGGTTTAAAGAAGGTCATTGTGATAAATGTATGTGCAGATTGGGGTGGATGTGCTTTTTCTCCGATGAATGGGTTCATAGCTTCCTTCAACCTCTAATAAAAAGCTACTATTCTGAGGGATATTATTTTCTCAAGGTTCACTAAGTCCTATTTCTGTGTTAAACATGTTAGATCACAGACTCTATTAGCTACATTATATTACCAATGAAATGCCTTCATTGAATTGTGATTTGATGTTTTGTTATGTGCATTTTTTTGGTGGGTTACCATTTTTTAAATGCTGGGTAAAGACATTGTACATCATGTTATTCCATGTCCATTTATAAGAAAGCCATGCGACATGGTCTCTCTTAGTGCCAAGTAAAAAGCTTGTCTATCTAGGCAAGCTTGCTGTCATATAATAAGTACCATATTCTTTTATGACATTCTTGTAGGTTTGGCTGCCCAGGCCCTTAAAGGAACTGTTCAGTGCTCAGAAATAACAACCAGGAGTACTGAATATTGTTTTACTCTCTTTTCCTAAATCAGTGTTTCTCATATTCATTCAGTTTGCAGACCATCTGGAAGCCACTTTCTTCCTTGTGAACACTGAAATATTAATAGAGTGAATAATATCATATAAAGGATAATTTTTCTAACCGAGAAGGACTGACACTCTTAATATATAATCACAACCAGCCCAGGTACACTTAAGAAAATACATTGCCTGCCTCCGCAGTATTCTGAGTTCTTCCACTAATATATCTATTTGCTACTAATTCATTCATTCATGCATCTGTGTGACTGCTGACACTGGCTAGTGCTCAAGTAGAAGATAGAAGTTTTTGGAAGTTACAAAAAAGTTATGTTTAATAGAGCTTACATTTTTTTCCCTGTAAGTTGGGTTCTGCCATCATTCTATTTGAATGATAGCATACTTCATGGGAACTCAAGGAATATTTGCATTCCAGAGGAACCTGGTTTGAAAATCCTGGACCAAATGGGACTTGGTTTTCTTTCTTTTTAAAAAATATTTATTTATTTATTTATTTATTTATTTATTTATTTATTTTAAATGTTTTTATTGATTTCGGTGAGGAAGGAAGAGGGAGAGAGAGATGGAAACATCAGTGATGAGAGAGAATCATTGATTAGCTGCCTCCTGCACACCTCCTACTGGAGATTGAGTCTGCAACCTGGGCATGTGCTCTGAGTGGGAATCGAACCATGACCTCCTGGTTTCATAGGTGGATGCTCAACCACTGAGCCACCGCAGCCGGGCCTTGGTTTTCTTTTGATAATTTAACTATGCTGTTTCTGTGTTTGTTTTAATATTTTAAGTAGCCATGAATTTTTTTAAAACCAGCAGGAAAAAGATGATGCATTTCTTTTGTTTAGAATATCACCCAGAAAACAAGATTCGTGGAAGATCCCATATATTTAAAGATCTAGAAGGCAAAACAGATATAGTCTTATAAATCATAAAATACTTCAAAATTTTTCCATGCATCTGTTTTGTTAGTCTCATAATGGTTACATCTGAGGCAATTAGTTGGAAGACTTCCTTAACACTCGTTACGTTAGCTTATGCTACATATCAAGATATTCGAAAAATTAGTGGCCTTAAAGACCAAACTGTTATAGTTGTGAAAGCCCCTCCAGAAACAAGACTTGAAGTGCCTGACCCCGTAGAGGTAAGGAGTTGTCTTTGTTCGTCTGCAGAGATCTTTCTGGAACGCCTGAAGTTAAAGAGTCATTGATTCACGGTTAAAGTTCATATCCTCCTGAAAACTGGAAAGGTCTTTCCCCATCTATTTTACTTAATGCTACCTTTAAAAACATTTCAACCGTTCGATATATATTGCGTGTCCAAAAGACCTAATTTTAGCAAAGCAGGGCACTCAGCTCAAGGTGGTATGCAATGGCCTGTCCCTCTTATACTTTCTTCTTTTCATAATTTGTTGGTTCCAATCAATTTGAAATTTTGGAGACTTTTATGTTGATTACTCTAAATATAGTTCCCACTATAAATAGAGATAGAAATGCTGTAAAGTATCTCCCTAACTTAGCACATTTAAGAATGTATCATTTATATCATGTTTACTTTTAAGAGATGAAATGGGACTTGTTTGTTTCATAGGCTAGAATATTGTAAGAAAGCAGGGTGCGTATTTTTGTGATTGGTTTCAGATATAGTTTAATAAGAGGCTCAGACTATAACTCTAAATTAAAGAAATGTAGTAAAAAGAATATGTATAGCAAGTAAAAGGAGAATGAAATTTGCAAGCTCTCATCTAGGGTAGAGTTCTCACCTTAAGTGATAATAATAGCTCTATGACCTAGATGAAGAGGAATTTTAAATATTAGTGTGCTGCATTCTCTTATTAAACTCCATTCCAGTGGTTATGAAAGTTCAACACTAAAAAAGCCCTACCATATAGGAATAACAACATGGAAATATTGTATTTGGAACACTAAAAGCGCCCTTTAATAATTTGTGTGTTGTCTCTCTCTTTTTTTTTAATATATTTAGAGAGCATAATTCACTTTCTCCGGGGCAGAGGTCAGCAAATTTTTCTTTAAAGGGCCAGACAGTAAATATTTTTGGGACTGTTCACTGCCCAACTCTGCCTGAGGAAAAAAAAAAAAAAAAAACACCTAGCCAGAGGCCACGCATCAGTAATAGGAATAGGCGTGACTCTGTGCCAATAAAACTCTTCACAAAATCAGTTGTGGACTGGATGGGCCTTGGGCTATAGTTTGCTGACCTGTCCTCTAGGGGATGGCAATCATTGGTATAGGTAGACTAGCTGTGACAAAGCAAAATGAGCTAAGAAAACTACCCTTATTTCACATTTTTAGATGAAAATTACTATTGCTTTCATTTCCAAAAGAACTTTCATTTTGAACCTTTTCTCACTCTTTTCTGTTCATAGAGCCTGCAAATACACTTGGCAAGTACCCAAGGGCCCATTGAGGTTTACTTGTGTCCAGAAGAGACTGAAACACACAGTCCAATGAAAACAAACAACCAAGACCACAATGGGAATATCTCTAAACCCACTTCCAAAGGTAACAACAATTCTTGTTTTTGTTATTTGAAAACTATGTTAAAAATGAAGGTGACTATATCACTGAGCCATGCGGGCCAGGCTAGAAGAATTCTGTATCAGAACTACAAGTCTAGGCAAGACACAAAATCTCCTGCTATTATTATGAAGGGAACTTTCTTTGAAAGGCATTCTCACTAGTTTGCAGAATAAAATAATGACATTGGGCTAATGACTCCTCCACCCACAAATGGAGTCCCTCAGGATTTGGCTATTGGCAGAAACCATTTCCTTACAGTGTTTGGAAACCCAACCGAATTGGGGAGTGAAGCTGAGTGAATCATCAGCTATCCTTGGCCACACACCTTTCCATGATGCTACAAGATCCTTAGAGAGAGAAGTGCTTGGAGAGAAAAGCCTTCTATCAAAGTTTTGTCTTAGTTTCCCCTTCCTCCTCCCAGTGTATTAGGGTGAGGATATGGAAGGAAACCCTCAACCACATAAATCTAACTTCTTCCTGCACTGTTCCTGGAGCAAAGGAAGCTCTTTGCGGGTTTGTTTGTTTGTTTGTTTGTTTTTCAGTTTCAGATTGAGGGGATGTGTGTTTCATTTTTCCCCCACTTCCCAATATAGCAGCAAGAATAGCAGTGATTTAAGTGAACAGGTCTGACTTAATACTGAGCAAAAAAATATAGATGTCTGAAACTGGGATGGTACTGAACCCTATACAATTGATCTTTAAACAATGATAGGGTTAGGGGTCCTGACTCCCTCACATAGTTGAAAATCCACCTGTAACTTTTAACACCCCCAGATCTTAAATTGTCCCTCAGTGTGCAGAGGATTGGTTGCAGGGCTTCATGGACTCCCGGCCTGCAGATTGAAGGAAGCACAAGTATTTATTTTTTAAATGTGTAGTTTTTAAGTCCAGTGTTTTTGTCTTTTCTTTTTTTTTTTTTTTTTAAATATATTTTATTGATTTTTTACAGAGAGGAAGGGAGAAGGATGGAGAGTTAGAACATCAATGAGAGAGAGAGAAACATCCATCAGCTGCCTCCTGCACACTTCCCACTGGGTATGTGCCCGCAACCAAGGACATGCCCTTGACCGGAATTGAACCTGGGACCCTTGGGTCCGCAGGCCAACGCTCTATCCACTGAACCAAACTGGTTAGGGCTATTTTTAAACATCTGAGTATGAGTGGACCCATGTTGTTCAAAGCTCAACCATATATACTGTATATTCCTACATATAGGTATCTATGGGAAAGCTTAATTAATAAATTAGGCTCAGTATGACCTCAATAATTAATAAAATAGAACAATTATAACAATATACAATAATAAAAATTATGTGCATGTGGCCTCTCTCAAACTATCGTGTACTGTATACTGTGCTCAGCCTTGTTGTGATGATGTGAAATGATACAATGCCTACATGATGAGATGAAGTGAGGAGAACGGCAGAGGCATTGGGAGGTAGTGTCAGGCACACTGCGGCACCACAACAGTCTGTCTGGTAACTGATTTGGTTCCTAGGTGGCTAACAGGCAGGGAGTGTCTAAAGTGAGGAGATGCTAGACAAAGGGATGATCACATTCCACGCAGGATGGAGCAGGACATCACCCTACCGGAACTGTGGCGATTTAAAACTTAAGAATTATTTATTTCTGAAATTTTCAGACTGCAATTGTCTATGGGTAATTCTGACGCCGGGGGAAGCAAACCACAAATAAGGTGGAAATACTTACTATATAGCATGTCAAATAGTAAAACAAAAGACTATTTCCCCCTAATTATTCAGAGTGATTATCTTCTTTTTTTGTATTTTTAGAGGTATCCTTGATAAGTTGGTTGTTCGCCCTGGCCAGGTGGTTCAGTTGCTTAGAGCATGGTTCTAAGAGGCCAAGATTTCGGGTTGAATTCCCGGTCAGAACAGAGCACACACAGGAATCAAACAGTGAATGCATAAATATGTAGAACAACAAATCTCTCTTTCTTCCTCTCTCTCCCTCTAAAATCAGTAAATAAAATAAGCTGGTTGTTTCAAAAAAGACTAAGTTAAAATCAGCGAATTTCTACTAGGGAGCCAACTTTACAGTATTTACCTTATATTTTGTTTTGTTTTGTTTTTCCTTAAATAATGACCAGTTGATATCAGAAAGAAGTTTTTCTTTTTTAACTTGTTAACCTCTAATCTTTGGAGCTAATTAAATTCTTTTTGCTAATAGTAGGCACTTTAAAAGGTGAATGGATGACTAGAGACTGCCGACAGCTGATCTGTATCATAATGCTGTCTAATTGTCATGAGCAGGGGGTGCAAGCTTTCAGAACAGCAACGTGTATGTTCTAACTTACTTTTGTGTTTCCACCATTTTTTTTCCTTTCAGACTTGGCTTCAACCAACTCAGGACATAGTGATTGCTCAGTTTCCATGGCAAACCTTTCTCCTTTGGCCTCCCCAGCCAACCTTTTACAGCAGACTGAGGACCAAATTCCTTCCAACCTGGAAGGACCGTTTGTGAACTTACTGCCTCCCCTGCTCCAGGAAGACTATCTCCTAAGCCTCGGGGAGGAAGAAGGCATCAGCGATCTCTTTGACGCTTATGATTTGGAAAAGCTCCCGCTGGTGGAAGACTTCATGTGTAGTTGATTTTGCTTTGTGAACTCCTTATAAACCAATATTTTTTTATTATGGAACCAGAACATCTGTCATGCAGTGTTGTCCCTTCCTACCTTCTTCCTCCAAGATAGTATCATGAAGTAAACGACAAACTTCAGAACAAAGCTGACATTTTAATGAATTTTTTATATATATATATAAATTGTTTAAACGCACAGTTGCAGGCTCCCTTGGGAAAACCCTGCTTTGCCCCAGGCTCCAAAATCTCCTGGATGAGTCAGCAAGTGAGAAAATGTGCAATCAGGTGTCTCTCACCCATACTTTCCTCCCTCCCTCCCTCCCGGATTGGCTTGCTGTGCCTGACGGATGGGCTGTAGAATGGGGTCTGGCCACCTGGGCCACTGGAATACAGCAATCTTCCTTAATAGCATTTCAAGCCGTGCCTTCTCTGCAGAATGCATGTCTTTAGGGTCTGCTAATATGGAATGGAACTGCAGGAACTGTAAACTTGAAGTCATGCAAAAGTATGAAACGGATGTCTTCAGCTCTTCTTAGGAATATTTAAATTACTGTCATAATTCAGTGTAAGCTATGGGCCATGGGTCCAACTTGGAGGTCAAGAGAACCTCCACAGCCTTTTGGATGAAGAACCTGTTTTCGAATACTTGTTGCAGATACAGAAGAATAGTTGAGATCTGCCACTGTAAGCTGTTGTGGATTTTCCTGTCTCCATAAACCACTCCCACTCCCCTGCCCCCAACATGTTTGTGAGTTTAAAGTTGATTTGTAGCAAATGCCTACTGAGGAGTTCTTTGTGGATTGTTTTAGACTTTTTAATTTTTTTTTTTTTTTAGCTGCCATTTAAGCATTCCTGTGGCACCCATCACCGTTACAATTTAACTGTTTACTTTGAAGCGGTTTTTGCTAATTCAAATTATTTAAGCAGAGATAGAGAACCTCTCTGATCCGAGCATCTAAACGAGTGTGACCTAAGGTGTAACAGCCTCTGCAGGAGCATTGCCCCATTTGGTTTCCTTTCCCAGAGGGGGAGCTTGGAGCGAGTCTGTCCTCGCTGACATTGGTGGTCCCTTTGAAAGGAGAACCAGGTCGGGTGATATAGCAGGTCCCAAGGAACAGCAGGTGTGGGTCCCTCCGTCCTTGGGCTTCCCGGGGCCCCGTGACCGGGGAAAGGGCTCTCTTAACACTGCACTCAGGGAGACCACTTCTCAGGATGCGGTCAGATGGAGAGGCCTCTAGGGAGAAAGGCATCCCATTGTGCGAGTGGCATTCTACCAGCGGCATTTACTCAGGCTGGTGGGACCAGGGAGCTCCCACTTTGTGGAGGGCTGCAATACCCCTGGCCACAAGCTGTCCCCCTGCCCCGATGAAGGGATCAGTTGGACCAAGGGAAGTGTGGGCGTAGAAAATGAAGCGATAGAATGCCGGGGTGTTTTCCCACTTTACTCTTCAGGAATGCTGTGTCCCGGGTTGGAGGCTTCGTGTCAGCTGCAAATCCGACCAGTTATGTCCAAGAGTGGCTTTCCCGCTGGCCAGGGGACGTGGCCGTTTCCCACCGGGAATTTGACTTAGTACCTCAGATCCATTGCTTGGATGCTAAAGACCACGGGGATGAGGGAGTCTTATTTCAAAACAAACCAACAAACAAACAAAAACACAACCTCAACAGGAACAGAGAAACTGAAATGCTATGTGCCTGGCCCACTGGTAGGCACATAGTAGGCACTCTATTCACGTGTGTAATCGAATTGAAAATATCCCTTAGGAAAAATACAAAACGGTCAACCACGAGCACCCCAGCCAGTTGACTCCAGGTAGATTTCCACAATATGCAAAGTGGTGGTGGGGGTCAAAACCATGACACCAGCACTTTAAACGGTTTGTGTAGGTATGCGTGGGTGTGTGTTTGGGAAGAAAAATAAAGGTGCAGATTACCCTCCTTTTTCTTCAGCCTCCATCCCCAGCCTCCTCCCCTCACACACTGGACTTGGTACAAATATGTGGTCCGAGATGAAGCTTCGGGGTGGGGGAGGGGATGAGAGCTTTGTGTCAAGTGCCTACTGGAAATGCACTGTGGGGTGTTTTCCTGTATAGGAAACCATTTATGCCAAGCTTTTCCCCATTTCCCATATTTATCTCATCTGGTTAGCTGCCTCTGCTTCCAGCTTTGTGTAATTCTCTGCCAGCTGCACAAAGCTAATTTTTTTTCCAAAGTCTAACGGCTGAGCTCACCTGGCTAGGTTGTTGTGTGTTTTGTTGAATTTCTCCTTAAATCTTTCGTAATGTAATGCCGTATTTATTATTTTAAAATGAAAGGAATACTAATAAGTCTTAAAAGTTCCTTCATGCATAATATTTCTCCAGTTAATGGACTTAACTGGGGTACATTAATGAAATGTCCATACTTTGTTCTGTTTGCATTCGTCTTTTTTTTTTTCTTTTAACATAGTATCCGGCACACAAAGTGGGTTAGTTCTCCAGTATTTGTGTTACTTTAAGTCAAAGTATGCTGGTTTCCTGGTACCATTGAGTTGCTGCTATTAAAGCTCACACATGAAATGGCTAAAAGTTACAAGTGTGCGAATTATGACTGCGTGAGCCTTAGAAATTAAACTGTATAAAGGGCAACACATGAGCTGTCAAACAGTGTTAAGGTGTGTGTTTATATGTACAGACTTGTGCATAGCAATTGTTTTATTTAAGTTGGCACATAGTCTACTCACATTTTCATTATCTAGCAATTTTGTACAAAGATAGCAATTAATTTGTAAACACTGCCAGAATATTTTCTAGCTGGTTTGTAATTTTTTAAGAGTGTTATATTTTGTTTTTGTTTTTTTGTTGTGGTTCTTGTTCTCATTTCTGTTTCAAGTGTAGATCTGTAAATAGAATTGCAGTATTTAAAGCTTTAGCTTTCAGGAAAAAGAAGTAAGAACTCAGCGTGTGCATGGCAACTCGTGCGTATGAGAGGTTTGAAGGAACATGCCTTGTAGAGTCAGTCAGGTGGCAATTGTCAGATTGTGGAAATTTCTTTTCCTATGGGGTACATGATTTTGTCAAAGGGAAATATTTCTCCCAAAATTGGGAGAAGGCAAAACTACTAATCAGTTTAGCTTTGTGTTGTATGCTAGTTTAAAAAAGAAAATGTGTAATATAATGTAAAAAAAAAAAAAAGCTTTTATGATGGATTTTGTAAATAGATTTGTTACAGGGTAACCTGTTCTCTAGCTGTGATCTTACCACTTCAAATGGGTGTAATTTGAATAAATTTTGTATGGTAACGGATCAATAAAATGATTTTTTTTTAAGAGTTGAGATTTGTGGCTGGATTTTCTTACAGTGGTCTGAAGCTTCTATATTAATCTCTTAAAGATATGCTTTAACAAGTTAAGGGGAAAGTTTGCACAAAAGCTTAAGATACTATATGCCTTTAAAAGAAATTTTTTTTATTGGTTTGGGAGAGGGAGAAATAGAAACATCAATGATGAGAGAGAATAACTGATCAGCTGCCTCCTGCATATTCCACACTGGGGATCAAGCCTGTAACCTGGGCATGTGCCCTGACTGGGAATTGAACCATGACCTCCTGGTTCATGGGTTGACACTCAACCACTGAGCCTGAATTTTTTTGGGTTCACATTTTGAAGTTTTTAGGTGAGCTTTGAGTTGAGTGTAACATAGCAGTCAAAAAAGCATTAATATGGCATTATAAGAAATACAGAATCTTGAACGAGGGAGGTCATTACCAAAATTGAGAATTTTTTTAATGTTTTTATTTTTTTATAACTCTTTATTCCCTTCCCCTCTCCCCCCCATTACCCGCCTCAGGCTGTCAGCACCCCATTGTCTGTGTCCCAAACCCATGATCTTTAGTTATATAGGACGATGCTCACCCAACTGAGCCACACTGGCCAGGGCTTGAGAGATTTTGCTTTGCTATAACATTGAATGCCAAGTACTATTTATGTTATGCCAGGTAAGATACATATAACAAAATGAACCATTAGTGACATTTAATACATTCACAATATTGTGTAAGATCACCACTATTTTGCCCAGACCGGTTTGGCTCAGTGGATAAAGCATTGGCCTGCGGACTCAAGGGTCCTAGGTTCGATTCCGGTCAAGGGCATGTACCTTGGTTGCAGGCACATCCCCAGTGGGGAGTGTGCAGGAGGTAGCTGATTGATGATTCTCTCTCATTGATGTTTCTAACTCTCTATCCTTTTCCTCTCTGTGAAAAATCAATAAAATATATTAAAAGCCCTAACCAGTTTGGCTTAGTGGATAGAGCATCAACCTGTGGACTGAAAGGTCCCAGGTTCGATTCCGGTCAAGGGCATGTACCTTGGTTTTGGGCATATCCCCAGTAGGGGATGTGCAGGAGGCAACTGATTGATGTTTCTCTCTCATTGATGTTTTTAACTACCCCTCTCTCTTCCTCTGTAAAAAATCAATAAAATATATTTTAAAAGTAAATGAAAAATATATTGTAAAAAAAATCACCGCTATTTTAGAACATTTTCATCCCCAAAGAAAACCCCATACCCATTGAGCCATCACTCCCCATCGATTCCCAGTTCCTGGCAACCACTAATCTGCTTTCTGTCCCTATGGATTTGCCTGTTCTGGACATTCGCTATAAAGAAGCAGACAAGATGTGAACTTTTGTGTCTGTTTTACTTAGCATAATGTCCTCAAGGGTCTTCCAAGTTATAGCATGTGTCTGTACTTCATTCCTTCTTATACCTACCTGAATACTATTCCACTGTATGGTACTACTACATTTTTATCCATTTATCGGTGGATGGACAGTTGGGTTATTTCCACCTTTTGGCTATTGAAATGCCAGATACTACTGTAAGTGCTTTGTCTAGCGTTCTGACTTTTCAAAGCATGCATCACTAGCTACATATCGCCTCTCCCAGAATGTAAGCTCAGTGAGGAGAGGTCCTTTATATTGTTCACTACTGTGTCCCCAGTTCTTAGAATACATATTTTTAATACCTAATACATATTTGAATGAATTATTCCTATTTTACAGACAGAGTCTGAGGTTTAAGAATTTTTTTTTAAGCCCAAAGGCAATCATGATATAATGAGCTCAAAGTCTTTTCATCTATACTGTCACCTTCCTCATTTTGTACTTTGTACTGAAATTTGTATTACTATTATTCTGCATTTTTGCTTTCATCCCTAAGTTCTGCCTAGGAGTCCCATTTTCCCGGAATTTGGGGACCTGAATTCTGTCGTCCAACATTACTATCTACCCAGGGATCTGTTCCTTTGGTCAGCAGGTAGTCTATAGTTAAGCCAGTGATAAAAATCTGAACGAAATGATACAAAGCTGTATTCCTTCTTCCAGTTAAGACTACCAAAGGCAGTGGATGGCGGGAGCTAGTAAATAAAACAAGAATTGCCCATATACAAAAGCAGTTGAAAAATGCAGGCAGATAAATGTGAACCATGTAGGGCTGCATCCTTTAAAAAGGTGAATATATGAGTAAGCTGTGTAAATATTTTACTTGAGTATTGTTTCAGAAATGGGCTCATTCTATTCTGGGAACAGTTCTATTCTGGGAATAACATTATTGAGACAGAAAAGAAAATCATCATAGAAAAGTTAATTGTATTCACTCATACAGTGTCCATTAAGGGAAATATGTTCACCTCATTCACCTGGTGGGAATGTAGACTGATACAGCTACCATGGAAAACAGTGGAGCGATTCCTAAAAGAATTAGGAATAACATTACCATATGACCCAGCAATCCCTCTCCTGGGTATCTACCTGAAAAACCCAATAAATTTGCATGAACATAATGCACCCCTATGTTCATTGCAGCATTATTCAATGGTGGCTAAGACATGGAGACAACCAAGGCGCCCTGCGATAGAGGACTGGATAAAGGCAATGTGGTACATATACACAATGGAATACTACTCAGCCATAAGAACAAAGGACTGCCATTTGCACCACCATGGGTGGACCCTGAGAATATTATGCTAAGTGAAGTAACTCAGCCAGAAAAAGCCGAGAACCATATGATTTTGCTCATGTGAGATATAAAACTGAAACTCACGGACACAAACAGCAGTGTGGTGCTTGCCAGAGGAAGGAGGTGAAGGGTGGAGGGGACCTAATATATGGTGACAGAATAAGAATTGACTTTGGGTGGTGGGCCCACAATGCAATATACAAATCTTATAGAAATCTATACCTGAAACTTATATGATCCAATTAATCAATGTCACCATAAAAGATTTAACAACAAAGAAGAAGATATAAAAGGCATCCAAATTGGGAAAGAAGAAGTAAAACTCTCCTTATTCACAGATGACATGATGTTATACATAAAAAACCCTAAAGACTCCATCAAAAAATTATTAGACTTAATAAATGAATTCGGCAATGTAGCAGGATACAAAATTAATGCCAAGAAATCTATGGCATTTTTGTACACCAATAATGAATGTACAGAAAGAGAGACTAAAAAAACAATCCCATTTACCATCACACCAAAAAAAACTAGGATACCTAGGAATAAATTTAAAGAGGTAAAAGACCTCTACTCAGAAAACTTCAGGACGTTGAAAAAAGAGATAGAGGAAGACATAAACAGATGGAAGAACATACCATGTTCATGGATTGGTAGAATCAATATCATTAAAATGTCAATACTACCCAAAGCAATCTATAAATTCAACGCAATCCCCATTAAAATACCAACGGCATATTTTACAGACCTA
>PVJC01029607.1:0-21752 GCA_004026665.1 Murina feae
CCTCCTCTACCTCAGCCCCACCACCATGGCTTTGTCCAGAAGGTCTCCTGGAAGGTCTCCCAGTCTAATTAGCATTTTACCCTTTTATTAGTATATATATATATATATATATATATATATATATATATATATATATATTACATTTTGTTTAAACATTTGTCTGTTGGTGGACACTTGGGTTGCTGTCACCTTGTTGCTGTTGTGAAAATTGCTGCCATGAACATGGGTATATAAATATTTCTTCAGGACTCTGCTTTGCATTTTTTCAGGTATATACCCAAAAGTGGAATTGCTGGGTTCTTTGGTAATTCTATTGTCAATTTCTGTAGAACCACCATACTGGTTTTTTCAAAGTTACTGTACCATTTTAAATTCTTAATAATGCACAAGGGCCCTGACCAGTTTGGCTCAATGGATAGAGTGTTGGCCTGTGGACTGAAGGGTCCCGGGTTTGATTCCGGTCGAGGGCATGTATCTTGGCTGCGGACACATCCCCAGTGGGGGGTGTGCAGGAAGAAGCTGATCTATGTTTCTCTCTCATCGATGTTTCTAACTCTCTATCCCTCTCCCTTTCTTTCTGTAAAAAATCAAAAATATATATATACTTTTAAAAAATAATGTACAAGGGTTCCAGTTTCCCCACATTCTTGCCAACAGTTGTTATTTTCTGGTGTGTTTTTTATAGTAGCCATTCTAATGGGTGTGAGGTGATCCTTATGGTTTTAATTTGTTTCCTGGTAAGTAATATTGTTCAATGTCATTTCATAAACTTATTGTCATTTGGATATCTTGTCAAATTCCTCTTAAAATTTGCTGATTTTAAAATTGGATTATTTGTTGTTTTAAATTTCTTTGTCAGAGTTCTTTTATATTCTACATATGAATTCATGTTCAAATATATGTATTAGAAATTTTTCCCCAGTTTGTGGCTTGCCTTTTCACTGTCTTCATGGTATCTTTGGATGATTATTTTTAAATCCTCACCCAATATTTTTAAAAATTGATTTTAGAGAGAAAGGAGGATGGAGAGAGAGAAAGAAACACTGATGTGAGAGAGAAACATCAATCATCTGTCTCCCAGATGCATCCTGACTAAGGATTGAACCCACAACCTGGAAATGTGCCCTGATAGGGAATCGAACCTGAGACACACTGTCCAGGGATCTTTTGATGATTCTTAATGAAGTTCAGTGATCAATTTTTTCCTTTGTGATCTATTTATGAAATCTCTGTCTACCTTGGGGTTATTTATAAAAACTTTTTAGCCTAACAGGTATGGCTCAGTGGTTGAGCATCATCCTAGAAACCAGGAGGTCAGGGTTCGATTCCCAGTCAGGACACATGCCTGGATTGCAGGCTCGATCCCGAGTGGGGGGCTTGCAGGAGGCAGACAATCAATGATTCTCTCTCATCATTGATGTTTCTATCTCTTGCTCGCTCTTCCTTCTTCTCTGAAATCAAGAAAAATATATTAAAAACTAAAATAAAAAACTTTGTAGTTAGTGAAATATGTAAAGGCCATCTGTTTAGAAGATGCTATAAATTAACTATAAGCATATTTCAAATAAGAGCTCTTAGGTATAAATATTGGAGATTTTCTTTGCTGTAGCAGGTGCCAGAGAGGGAGTTTGGAAAGGTATATCTTTCAATAAGATACATAGACACAGATGCTGTCACTCAAGTGGCTGTCTTTCCCCAACACTCGGGGTCCCTCTAGAGTGGGCCATAGGGAACAGCCTTGTGATGACTTGGCTAGAAGAAAGAATGTGGCAAAATGGATAGGTATCTACTTTTCCTTAATTTGTAATCCATACTTACTGAAATATCTTTCCCTGCCCTTCTCCCATGTGAAAGGAGGATTGCTCTGATTTGATGCTACTTTTGCCTCTAAAATATTAATATCCCCTGTTATTCTGCTATTTGTTAGCTTTTTCTTTTCTCCATCTTTATCTTTTCCCTGAATGCCCTGTGTTCACATTCACCTTCGTGTCTTGGGCTGTCCCTCTCTCTCTACCCTGTGTTATAAGGACTCCTCAGGTCTTTATCTCCTGCTCCCACGACCTGCCCCTCAATATCACATTCAGATCTGTTATTTTTGTCTGCCTCCTGGCAATCTCCTACTGGATAGTCCACAGGTATCTTTATAAAAAAGACTCCTCTCCAGTCTACTCTTCTGCTTTTCTTCTTTAATATATTTGCTATTAATCTAGGACCCCCAAAGTAGAATTCTTGGCACTGAACCCAATCCTCCGACACAGCTTCTACCACTCTCACATCCCATGTTTAGTCAGTTATAAAGGCTGCTGGGTCTTTCTTCTGTCTCTGAAATACCTTTCAAAGGCATCTTCTCTTCCCTATATTTACTACTTCATGGCTCAGGTTCCATTTAGGACAGTAGTTAAAGCCTCGCAACTGATTCTCCTCATCCTTAAACTCCCTCTAATCCTCTACTTGTCATCAGTTTTCTTTTCCAAAAACACAGATTTAGTCATGTCATTTCCTACTTAAAAATAATTTGTAGCTCTCCGCAGCTTACAAGAGGTATTCAAATCTTAGCATGATTTATAGTATGACACCCTTCATTATTTGCCTTCAACCTGCTTTTCCTGTCCTATCATCTGCCATTTCCTCCCCATACTCCATCTGTCCTAAACTATTTTCCATTCCTAGGACATTCCTTGGGTTTCTTCCTGCATCTGTGCTTTTGCACATGTTGTTTCTTGTACTTTTAGTGTCCATTCTTATCCACTGGTGACTTATTTTTTTAAAAAATCAGCTCATACATGACCCCTTTTTTAAGTGGGCCTTCCTATCCTCTAATTTAGGGGTAGGGAATGTCTGTATTCTGTGGCTGTATAAGGCCCGAGAAATCATTTGGTCTGGCCCTGCCAAGGCATTATGGGAGATTTCATTAAATATTTGACCAAATATAGCAGCTAATTTCTAAGTTGATAATTTTGTATGGCCTGTGAATGATGTTCTAAATATCCAAATGCCCCCCTTTGTATTGGGAATCTTATTAGGGAGCATCTTTGAGTATATGCTATTGATTTGCCTCTAGCATCTGATTTAAAAGGCATTTTGGGGAAAAGAATGTCAGGAACTGAAAAGGGATCTGATTGATTGAAGCTGATCATCTGTGTTCTCCTTCACCACGTGTGAAAATGAGGATACCTTCCTACTGAGAAACAGTAGTTTACCCAGTCTTAATGTTTATGTGTTTTTCCAGCTGCTGTAAACTATTCAGGATGGGAACATCAATTTCATTGCTTGTGATTTACTGCCTATTAAAGGAGGAAGGACAATTACACATGTAGAAGTTTAGGTGAAATGTACATTGGAGTTGAAGTGTATGCTAGTGACCCTGACTTTCCAGAGACAGTATAGTAACCATGAATAGCTTTTGAGTTTTTTCCAGAACTTGGTTTAGTACACATCCATATGTTTCAGTAAAGCTGTTAGAAATAATTAAAACAGATATAAATTTTACCACATTAGAGCTCATTTCTACTAATCTTAGATATACATTCAGATAAACTGAAGTGACCAAAAAGCATAAAAGAATAGGAGACACTTAATGGGCCTTAGACTCCTTATAACTGCTTAATGATCTCCTAGATTGGCCACTGACACAGTTAGAGGCATTAAAAATCTATAACCTGAGTAATTCTGTGAGAAGAACATGCTACTATTTATGTGTGAAAATAGAACTTTCATTTAATGTTTAAAAAATATTTAATTTTTTAAGGCATACTTTTCCTTTTATTTTTCAGAAAACAAAAGATTTAGTACATACATCAGTATATCCTATTTATACACCAGTTTCTAATTGAAACTCTTGCATTTGCCGTTTATTTAAAATGACAACATAAATTCAAATGGCCATAGTTCAATATTTTTAGAAGACCATGACAAATTTGAGTTAGAAAATCAGTATTTTATCTCTTAGCAATCGATTAAATCAAGGAATTTTAATGGATTCACATGCTAATCGAGATAGCATTTGCAAGCACTCATGCTTTGTTCTTTTAAAAGAGCTAGTTCGGTATCAGACAATGGTGTAAAATATTTTATTAATCTAGGACCATATTCTGAACATGTTGCAAAATGTGAATTCTCCCTTCTAAGTTATAGTTTACTAATGTATAAATACATAGTTAATATGTACTATGTGCTGTGTGAAGAGAGAACCCACGATCCTTTTGTGAATGGTTAAACTATTAACAAAGGCTATATGAAAATCATAAGCAAGTGTTCATTGAAATGAGCTAATGTTTATTGAAATAGCCATGAGGGGCAGTGTCTTGAGTGTTATAGGACAGTGACTCTTTAAGAAGCATTTACATTGAGGAAGGTTGTTATAGTAACTAGGAGCTTCGGGTGCCATACTGAATAGTATTAATGAGCACATTGTCTGCTTTTAAATAGGGATTTTAAAACATACACATTTAAGGTGAGTTTAATGGAATCACTCTCCTATTGTTTAAATACGAATCTTCACATTGAAAAATACTTAAAATTATTTGCCTGTTCTGTAAATACTGTTTTTATTCCTGGTTATTGATGCTAGCGAAATTTTCTTACCATTGTGCAATTGGCAGTATTTTGGGTTTTCTGAAGGGAGGCTTGGGCAGAGAGGTTGGGATATAAGGTTTCAAAGGCTGCTTTGTCTGTCTGGTTAGCCAGCTGTGTGTGCAAGAGGATCTTGGACTGTATTTGGACAATGAAAACAAAAAAACATGGCAGGTATTTGAGCGTGAAAATATAACAAAGGAAAACAATGGAGTCTTAATGAATTTTCTAGAGAGGAAGAGGTATAAGCTAATTATGATACCTCAGATATCTGAAGGGAAAAGAACATATGATATTTTTCCTTAGAACAGCTATGGTGAGTAAAAAAGTTTTTGTACTGTAGTGATAATCTATACAGAGGATCAGCTATTGTCTTTATCTTCATGAATGGTAATGTGGGATCTTTTCCTTCCATCATCACTGTGTCTGATGAGTCTATGCCATTTCTTACCCACATTATGAACAAATGCTTTGAGATTCACGGAAATAACCCAGCTGCTGGGGCTTGAGTCACTGTCCCTGGCCACACATTCTTCTATGATTTTGACACATGTTTCTGCTCTGCCGGTCAATGTCAGGTATAGTCACCATGTGTATGAGTGTGTAGTGTGTGTGGTGGTGGTGGGGGGGAGCTTTTCCATTAATGATACTGGGTTTCCATATCCACATGATTAGAGTGAATCAGTATGTAGTGTGTTCTATTTTGCATCACTAGCAATGAATTATTTATATATATAAAAGCCCAAGTGAGCTTTGATCAGTAGCTATGATGTGCACTGACCACCAGGGAGCAGACACTCAACACAGGAACTGCCAAGCTGTGGTGACTTGGCAGCTGTGGTTCTCAGGTGATGCACCTGGAATTAAAGAGGAGGGAGCCCAGTTCCAATTCTAGTCACCTGAGAATTGCCCTCTGGCAATCTAGGACCCCTTGGGGGATGTCAGAGGGCCAGTTTAGGCCTGATCCCTGCAGGCCAGGCTGAGGTACCCCACTGGTGCACGAATCCGTGCACTGGGCTTCTAGTGTAATCATAAAAATCAAAATATTTCACCAAGAGTCTTGACCTTGCATTGGATTTGATCTTGGACTGCCCTGGTGTTGGAATCAGAAGGTTGGGCTAGAAGTCAGGAGGCTGCTATTCTGGTTTCTAGTTGGCTTCTAAGTAACTGATATGGCTGGGCCCATCATTCTCATGGCTCTGGGCTTTAATTTTGTCATCTTTAACATGAGGGTTGGACTATTATCTCTAAGGTTCCATTTTATTCTGACACTCCATCATTCTTAATACCATGGTTATAATCCTTCCTTCCCCCCAATTTTGGCAAACTCTACCATAAAACTATTATTAGGATTAAAAATATTTGATTGCTTAAAACATGGAGTTACATTATTTTAAGGTTCATGAAATTAAAAGTTTTTAAAAAACACAGAGGAAGGGAGAGGGATAGAGAGTTAGAAACATCGATGAGAGAGAAACATCGATCAGCTGCCTCTTGCACACCCCCCACTGGGGATGTGCCCGCAATCAAGGTACATGCCCTTGACTGGAATTGAACCTGGGATCTTTCAGTCTGCAGGCCGACGCTCTATCCGCTGAGCCAAACCAATCAGGGCAAGGGTCATGAAATTATATCAGAGGCCATTTGGAAAATAGGCAGTCATTCATAATAGTATATTCAAAATTATGTTATTGTGAAGTTTTTCTGTACTTGGTCAAGAGCAGAGTAACTACAACCCTACTAAGAATATGAACTTTATTGTTGAGTTAGGGTGCTCGTGACTGTCCTCTTAATCATAACTTCTCTAAGACTAGGAAGGCTAAGTACTAGACTAAGTTTTATGACTGCTCCATGATTTCATCAGTGCTTTCCATGTTTTGTACTAAGCATTTGACATTCACAAGTCCAAGTGTGGTTTTTCTTATATTCATTCTGCTTTGGTCTCTTGAGCTTGAATTTGAAGGTTGGTTTCTTTCATTGGTATTGGAACACTCTCAGCCATTGTCTCTTCAGATATTGATTTTGCCCTGTTCTGATTCTTCTTTCCGGCTCTCCAATTATATGGTCAAATGACCTCTTTATGTTTCTTACTATCTGTTCTTTATTTTTTTTCTTGTTCTTTTTCTACTTAATATGAGCATTTTTCATTGACCTTTACTTTCAAGTTACTAATCTTGTCTTTTCCTATATCTAGTCTTCAATTGTACCCATCCAGTGAGTTAATTTTAGATACTGTTTTTTCTTAATTTCACATATTATTTTTCTAGGATGTCCATTTTATTTATTTATTTATTTGTTTGTTTGTTTGTTTGTTTATATTTTGTTAATCCTCACCTGAGGATTTTTTCCATTTATTTTTAGGGAGAGCAGAAGAGAGTGGGAAAGACAGAAACATTGATGTGAGAGAAACACATTGAATGGTTGCCTCCTGCAGGATCCCTGACCAGAGCTCCAGCCTGGGAGGAGCCTGCAACCAAGGTACAGGCCCTTAACTGGAATCAAACCTGAGACCCTTTGGTCCATAGGCTGATGCTCTATCCACTGAGCCAAACTGGCTAGGGCTCCATTTGATTTTTATGTAGACTCTAGTTCTCTTTGAAATTCTCTTATCTCTCATCCATTTCCTCCTTTTTAAAATTCTTTAACCAATTAATCTGTTATTTTAAATGTCTTACTTACAGAATCCAATAATCTGGATCATCTGTGAGTTTGCATCTATTGTCTTTTTTTCTCTTGAATATTGAATACATTTTTGCAACTTTTCTCATGTCTAATAATTTTTTATTTTATATCAGACATGGTGGATGAAAGAATCTTACTAGTTCTAGGTTACATCTTTTTCCAGAGAAGATTTACTCCTTTTTCTCTGATATATATAGTGAGGAGATGATCACTTTAACTCCATTAAGAATTGAGCTAAGTCAAGGTCAGGTAGCAGTTTTAGGAAGACTCAATGCAACTGTGGTTGTTCGTGCTCCTCAGGCATGGTTCTCCTGAGTTTTGATTAAAAAAAACTTGAGGATCTTTGTCTCTTTAGCCCTGACAAACTGTGGAGATTAAATTTTCCCTTTGGAGGTCTTAAGATTAGCCTCCTGCCCTTAATTTCGAATTAATTGAAGCTGTCTTGAGGAGAAACCTGGTTATGTATTTTGAGGCAGGATTTCTACTCTAGTAACACTGCGAAACCGGAGACTTTGCCTGTTAGGACCCTTCAGCCTAATATCTCAGCCTTTGTCACACAGATCCAGAACTGAACAAATGGGAGTATTTCCCATCTGTTACATGTTCATCAAAAAACTTTGCTGGTTTCCTTTCCTGAGTAAAAATCCTGTCTCTCAGCAAGTCTCATCATTATGAGCCCAAAGCTCCCATGTGTCTGAAGGAACAAAACCAGTGATTATCTGCACCTCACTCAAAAGGGCTCTCTTATCCTGAGTCCCTTATAATCTAATGGAAGCTTCATACTTTTTTCCTGCATAAAACATATAAGATGGGATTTGCAATTTCACAATACACATCATTTTCATGTCTGCATCTATTCTCCTCATGGGATCTTCTCTTTCAATATTAAACATTTGTCTGCTCCGTGATAAAAGTAATTTTGGTAGTAACTATCTACTGACTCATTACAATATTTCCAAAGGAGGAAAATGGGAATACTTAAACAATGTGGTCTTTTTCAAAATATTTTCATTGCATCTTTTTTCAGTTTTTTAATTTTAATTTGTCTAGAAAATACTTTGTAGGTAGATGTTCATGGGGGCAGTTTCAGTTGGTTTAAAACTGTCTCAGATGGATTCCTTATTGGACACATTTACTTCTCTTTTCTACTAAAATGAGGCATGACTATCGTTACGAATCCTCCCATTTGTGTGAAGAATTTGCTCCAGAGAATTCTAGTACCTTTAATAAGCAGCATTCATATGGTTTGCACATGTAAAAAAAAGAGAATGAGCACCTCAAATTATTTAAATTGGAACCATTTCATTGTTAAGGAGCAATTCCGTTGTTAATTTTTCTTCAAAACTGTGTAAGACCTGTCCACTGCCGAGAGCCCCAGGGCTGGTGGGAGCCCTGATTTCCAGTGTTGGCTCGCCTCTCACAAGCCATTTGTCCCAGGAGAGACTTCTTTTTTTTCTCCTCCTGAGAATAAGGACATTGCAATAGTTGAATTCTAATTCTTTCCCTCTTTTCCCTTAGGATTTTAACACTTCATCACTCGAAAATTAAGATTGTACTTACATTTAAATAAACTATTGCCAGGATCAGTTAAAAGAATAAAACTATGCAAGCTTCTTTTGACTAATACATTTTCAGTCTGTGACACCAAATGAGAAATCTTTGACACTGTGTTAGTGCGGAAGAAGCGATTTTTTAAAATACTGGGTTTTTTGGGGGGATTTTAATTTCTTTATCGATTAAGGTATCATATATGAGTCCTAAGTACATGTACTTAGAGCTAAGTTCCTGGTCTGCTGAGGTTCTTAAATTGCCTTGAATATTGTCTTTCATTAATGCTTCATTGATAAATTCCTTCTCTAACAGAGAACTGTATCAGTTTTCATGATATTAGCTCTAGTGAAAGAAAGGCACTGTTATTGAATGCTTATCTGAGTCAGGTGCTTTACATATATTACCATATTTAATGTGCTAAATAACCCAAGAGTGGATATTATTAAATCATTTTATGGATGAGGAAACAGGCACAGTGTTTAATTTGCACAAGGTCACACTGGTGACCCTGAGGTTTCATTGCACATAAAGAGAAAAATTCTGAGGTGTGACATTTTAAGTTTTGCAAGGTATGCTCATGGTTTATACGGTCTAACGTTTTATTTCAAAATCTTGCCTTGAAATTTGAAAGTTAAAGATTAATTTGTATTTTATTGAAGCACTATGACTGACTGTAATAGACATGTATAAAATAGAAGATAAAAAATTAACCATAAGTCCAACAAAATCTTGTTTATATTTTTGCATACTTTTCAGTCCCTTTTTTTGCATATGTTGTCATTTCCCACAGCTCTAATCATAGTCATATTTTAAAATTATCTTTTATTAAAACTTTTATTTTTAAATTTTTTCTTTTTATTGAATTTGTTGGGGTGACACTGGTTAACAAAATTATGCAGGTTTCAGGTGCACAATTCCACATCACATCACCTGTACACTGTATTGTCCCTCCTGTACCTCCTCCCCCTCCCCCAACTCTATCTCTGCCTTAGCAACCCCCCACACTGTTGTCTGTGTCAATGACTTTTTTCTCCTTTTTTTCCTCAGCCCCTCCACCCCTACTTCCCCAACCCCTCCCACAGCTGTCAGTCTGCTCTATCTATAACTCTGTCTCTATTTTACTTGTTAGTTCATTTTGTTCATTAGATTCCACATGAGTGAAATCATATGGTACTTGTCTTTGTCTGACTGGCTTTGAAAAAAACAAAGTGTCTTTATAACTATTATCTTTAGTAGACAATAGGTTGTTTCCAATTGTTTTAATATTAAAAGTAATGTTGAAAGAACAATTCCTATCTGAGAAGGAGCATAATCCCAACCACACAACATAGTTAAAACCTCTGCTTGGAGGTGCTCTGCGACATGTCTGATTACATTTTCATTGAAGTGTGTCACAGGACCAAACCCAAAGTCAGCTAAGTGAAGACATACACTTCTCCCCCATGATGATGGGCAAGGTGAGTAATCTGCTATAGAGAGGGAAAAACAGTTGGGAATAATGATCCCATCTACCACCTAGAGGGGGAAAAGATGATTACAGGTAGAACAAAAAATAGAAACAAGAACTAGCAGATATAGACAGGTAGGTAGGTTCTGAAGTTCAATTCTGACCTGAGCACAGGCTCTTTCTTCTGGTGCTTGCTCTTTGAGGTGGAAAAGGAAAAAAAATTGTGTAGGGAAAGCATGTTGCACTTTGCTTGACTTGTTAAATATTGGACTCCTTGAATAATGCAATTTTGCCATGGTACTAAAAGTATTATTTTAGTGACCCTGTTTGGATGCAACCTGATTTTCTTTGGTTTTGACTCAAATACACACAACAATGTAGATTTTCTAGTCATTAAGGAAAAGGTGGGTTTACTTTCTAGATGGTTCTCCTTAAATGCTGTTTAAAAAGTGCATAATCATCAGGGAGCCAATTAAAAATTTCCGATCCCAAGTCCCAAGGGTTGTGGTAAGAGTAGGAATCAACATTTCCCAGGTTATCATTTATCTTTGCTCCTTAAAAGGTGGTCCAAGGGCCATCCAGCATTCCCATCACCTGGGGAGCTTGATAGAAACGAGGCATGTTAGACTCCCCTTCGGACTTATTAAATCAAATTCTGCATTTCAAAAACATCCTCAGGGGATTTGCATGTACACTAAAATCCAAACAGCTCTGATGTTTCTGAGAAATGCTGTTTCAAAAAATAAGTTTTCTTTAAAAATTGTTTCCCTTTCAATTTGATCATGATTAAGACATCAATAATACTTAGGAAATACTTTGAAAAAATCTTTTTTAGTATATACAGTATTTAAAATAGGCATAGTGAGAACTTCAATAATTTAGAACTGTTCTTTTTCTTTTCCAACTTCTAAGAAAAAAAGTTATTTTACCTAAAAGGTTTAGTCTTGCTTTAAGCTGTTGGTCCTTGGCATTTTGCTTGTCTTTTTTTTTTTTTAATTTCAAAAGTCTTATATTACAGATCAAACTCAAACAAAGTATTACAAGTAATCCAACATGTAATGGTTAGTCTTTGGAACAAAATGGTCATTCTTAAATGAAAGAATCTTTTGTGCTACTTTCCCCTGCTCTCTGATAGTAATCTTGTTCTTGAATTTCCTTATTGCAGATTGTGTGTCAGAGGATCTGAACACTGAATGAAGCAATGTTTAAAAATCTTTTACAAATTCTGAGATGCTCAACCAATGTAAAATATTTGTCTGGTTCTATGGCAAACTACAACCTGGAGCCAAATCTGTGCCTGTGTTTGTAAATAAACATTTATTGGAACACAGCCATGCCCATTCATTTACTTAATCGTATATGGCTGATTTCACGATACAGTGGCCTGCAAAGCTTAAACTATTTACCTATATGGCCCTTTAAGGAAAAGGTTTGTCAACCTCTGGTATATACCTCTTGTATGTGTGGAATTCTAGAGAAAGGTGCCTAAAGAACCTTAATTTTTTCTTTCAATAGAAAAAGGAGCCAATCTAACATTTGCTAAGTTTTTATTTATTCTTTTCTTTCAAGTTATATTTGTATTAGGGCTGAACATGAACACAGGTTAAGTTAACTTTGCCACTTTTGGGACCTATTTTTTCATCTTTCAACCAGTTCTTTTCAAAGTCCTGAAGTTAATGCTATCACCAGATGCTGACTTTACTACACAAACGCAGTAGGACATAAATGAATTGTGTGTACTTTTATATATTTTGTGACTATATGCTATTTCCCTCGTGCAGCCCAAAGAATATTTTGCCTTGAAACCCTCCAACCTTAGTCTCTTCCTTCCCTAGAGTGCCTCCTTGTGGTGGGCTATGGGACCTTCACTACCATAGCTTAGTCATCAAGGAAAGTGAATCAGTAATGGCTGACTCATCCCATACCCTGTTCAGAGTAAGAAACCCTATCATATATGTGTGAGAGATGAATCATTAGACTGAGACAACTTGCTGGTGGCTACAAGTTGGAGAAAAATTCCCTTTTCTTATTCTCAACACTTTTCCTTTAACTATAAATGGGTTTAGATTAAACATTAAAAAAAAGAATAAATTACTCATTAGGGCTTTTTAAAAACAATCTGAATCTACATTTTAGTTAATTTAATATTGATACTTTTTATATGGTTGTATATATGTATAGTATTATGATAAATACTATACATATATATGTTTATGTATATATCCACATCTTGTTTATATATGCATGCATGTGTATAACTAAATCTCACTTTTGGCAAGCCCTGATACTGAAAGAGATTGAGTAGAGGCTGTGACTGTACCCTGAACTCCCACCTAAGTGATACATTTTTCTCAGGTAGGTGTTAATCCATCACTCATTAGTCAACAAATAGGAGAATCTTTAGCAAAGAATCACATCTAGTGTTTTACTTTCCACTGAAGTTACTTCTAGGTAAAATATGTTGACAGAGCCCAGGAATTCACCAATATTTCATTGATCCAAATAGCTACAATAGTAACTGCTGGGTTTTTATATAAAGACTAGAATATTCTCAAAATCCAGATAAAGATCATAACATTTGTTTGCAACTATTGTCAGGAAAAACACACCTGTACTAAAAAATCAATTGTTCAGCTATACATGCTGGGACTTGATATTTTTAAGTTCCAAAATATAGTGATAATGAGCAAAATTATGAATTCGCTTATTCTGCTATACAACTTTCACTGGTATACCTGGATGAAGATAAAGGAAGAGGTGCTATTCATAAGAATCGACAGATCTGGGATAGATTCAGCACAAATGGCACTTTAGAGACATTTGAAACTATGGCATTCAACAAAATGTTCTTATAGTTTAAAATATATTCATTCCAAAATGTTGCCAAGGATCTGAGTGCTGTGAACAGCTTGCAACTGAGATTTATGTGGTTGCTATTCTAGGGCAAAAGCCCTAGAATAAGCAAATGGGAAATAATATCAGGGTAGGTAAATATTCCTATAGTAACAACTTACTAAGAATAATGTTCTTTATTATCTATATAATAAAAGACTAAGCAACTGTTAAGGCAGAATGACCAGTCACTATGATGTGCTCTATACAGGAGATGCCCCCTGGTGGTCAGTGTGCCCATAGCCAACCTCCTGTGGCCCCTCCTCCCGCCAACCAATCTCCTATGGCCCTGATCACCAGCTAGGCCAAGAGACTTTCTAATGCCTTGTGTAGTTCAGATAAAATTATGAGGAGGTGCAAAGCCCTAAGAGAAAGCAATGTCATTACATTTGTTTTTCTTAGCATAGCAATACTAACATATACTCTTCAAATGAAATAATAGTATTCTGGAGAAAGTTAATTATATCTTTTTAAATTCGATTATATAAAGTAACTCTTAATCATGAAATTCTTTAAACACAATCTGAATCTTTTGGCTTGTCTTTCATTTGACTTGTTTTCATTTTTAGTAGGGTAAAAAAAGGGCCACATAATTATGAAAGCCATTTTTTTATAATGAACTACGGACAACTAGTTTTTTGATCATCTTCTACTGTAGTGTTCTCAATCCTAGCTGCACTGTGCTCCAGCTCAAATGTCTGATTCATTTGATTTCAAGGTGGGGTATGGGGCATGTGTGTGTGTGTGTGTGTGTGTGTGTGTGTGTGTTAAACTACCTATGAGATTGTAATGTGCAGCCAGATTGAGAATTACTGTTCTGGACCTTTAAGTCATTAACAGCTAAACACATTATACTATGATCTGTAAAATGATTTTTTTTAAAAAATGTAAGTTTAGGTAGATGTAGTAGGTTTTGACTAGAGTGTCTGTCAGTCTCAGAGATTCCTCCGTCTCTGAATTTCTGAGATTTGAATCCATATACCTCAGGAGATGTCTCATTTATTAGCCACCTTAATTGAGACATTTCACAAGGAAACATCTTTGTTATGAAGTAGTTGCAATCTGGTGGCATTGGATGGGATATCTGAGTTAAAAGGTGGCTTTACTTAGGAGAATGATGGTCTCATCATTCTGCAGTGAAGAATCCTGTGAGACTGGTTTTATTCCATTTGGACAATTCAGAATACTGAGGATTAAAGAGAATACATAATTAGGAGGTGGCAAAGACAGGATTTGCAAGCAGTCTATTTGTCTCTTAAACACATTCTTTTTCCATTTGTTCACACTTTCTCACACATTGAGAAGATCTATGGTCTTGGTTACTTGTGCTATGAATGCACAGAATAAGATGGAATAAGGATGAAAGAGCTCATGGGCAGCTCAGACTGCCACGGTGAATACCTGTGTGTTTGAACACATTTGGATAATTTGAATGAACGATCATTATTGATAGGTAACATATATGTCCTTAATATTCACAGCTGTAAAGGTTTTCTATTTTCATGTAAAAGTTACATTGTGGTCATCTAACACAAGTAAAAAGGGTTTTTATAATTCTTTTTAAACAAGAACCACTGGAGTAGCCTACAGTTATATTTATTGACTGTTAAATGTAATTTATTAAGAGTTCTGTAAAACTTGTCATCTGATAATGATTTCAAGTGAGGCACTTTCTGATGGTCAATTTCTGTTAACTGAATGGCTAGTAATGCCTTTCCTCAGAACTTTATATGTCAGCACAAGACTATAAATCCTATATAATAAAAGGGTAATATGCAAATTGACCCTAACAGCAGAATGACTGGGAATGACTGGTCACTATGACACAAACTGACCACCAAGGGGCAGATGCTCCATGCAGAAGCTGCCCCCTGGTGGTCAGTACCCTCCCAGAGGGGGAGCTCTGCTCAGCCACAAGCCAGGCTGCCAGCTGCCAGCAAAGGCTGCCAGTAGTGCTAGAGATATCTGACTGCAGCTTAGGCCTACTCCCCATTGGCAAGTGGACATCTCCCGAAGGCTCCCAGGCTGCCAGAGGGATGTCTGACTGCCAGCTTAGGCCCGATTGCCTGGGGAGCGGGCCTAAGGCAGCAGGTGGACATCCCCTGAGGGGTCCCAGACTGCTAGAGGGCACAGGCTGGGCTGAGGGATCCTCCTGAGTGCACAAATTTTTGTGTACCAGGCCTCTAGTTTATTAATAAAAATGAGAAATTATCCACCTTCAAATTACAGCAAAGATAATTACAAAAGTAATTTCCATTTATTGACTTTCTGTTATATGATAAGATGTAGTAGAGAAAACTACACTTAGCTAAAAAACAAAAGAAACTTTGCCCAAACCTCACTGCTACTAAGTGGTGGAGTTAAGATTGAAACCCACGTTTTCTGACTCTAAAACCCATGCTTTTAGCTGTCTTGCCAGGGAGACTCTTACTCTGTTAGCACTCTATTTTTTAGAAAATACTTGCTTAGCTTTGTTATATTTAGTCATATTTTACTAAACTTCTTCAAAGTGATTGTTCCAAATTAGTTATTCTTATGTCTTAAAGATCCATTTACTATATGAATTTCCCCCTCTATAGCTGCTTCTTTGTGGATTTTAAAAAACATTTTATGCATGTGCAGACATTTATGAAATACAATATGCATACAGAAATGTGGTATTAGTAGTTTGCTCCTGAAAGAAGTACTATAAACAAGCATCCATCTAACCACCATTAAGGCTAAGAAGTGGAATGATGCTAGGACCACAGAATTCCCTTCTTTCTTTACAATTATCCATTTTTCCCAGAATGAAAATAATTTCCTTGTTATGTTTTTTATTTTAGTATCTAAATATTTACTCATAAATTAGTTTTGTCTGTTTTTAAGCTTTATGTAAATGGATTAATACAGTATATATTCTTGCATCTGGCTTTAATTGCTCAACATATTCAGTAATGTCACTTCCTGCATAGCCATCTTGCACATCTTTTGTTAGATTTTTTCCATGTACTTGTTATATTTTGATGTTACCAAAATTGCACATTTTTCAACATTTTATTTCTAAAAAAGTGCCAATTAAATTTATTTTTGAGCTTTGTAATATTTGGCAATCTTGCTAAAAATTTTTAAAAGTATAGTAATAGTGAATTCTTTGGTTTTCCTGTAATCTTCTCATCTGTAAACGATATTGTCTTCCTTTTTAATCTATTTTTTTTTTTACCTTATGGTCATGGCCAAGAACTCTAGTGCAAATGTTGAGTAGAAGAGATGACAGTGGACATCCTGTCTCATTCTCTTTTGTAAAAGAGAGTGCTTTTGATGTTTTACCATTAAGTATTATGTTTATAGGTTTTTGGTATATATCTTTTTTAGAATAGGAACTTCCCTTTTTTGCTAAGTTTTTTTAATCAATACCTTTGGCTTTTTCTGTATCTATTGAGATGAAAATATGATTTTTATTTTTTTAAAATATATTTTATTGATTTTTTACAGAGAGGAAAGGAGAGAGACAGACAGTTATAAACATTGATGAGAGAGAAACATCGATCAGCTGCCTCCTGCACACGCCCTACTGGGGATGTGTCCACAACCAAGGCACATGCCCTTGACCAGAATTCAACCCGGGACCCCTGAGTCTGCAGGCTGATGCTCCATCCACTGAGCCAAACCGGCTAGGGCTGATTTTTCTTTTTTAATTTACTGATATGGGAAGTTATATTGATTGACTTTAACAAAAATTTAAACTAAGTGTGGATTGAGTTAAATTCAGTTTCATTAGGATGTATTGTCCTTTTTAAAATGTGGGTTTGATATGCTAATATTTTAAAAAATATATATTTCTTTATTGATTTCAGAGAGGAAGGAAGAGGGAGAGATAGAAACATCAATGATGAGAGAATCATTGATCAGCTGCCTCCTGCACGCCCCCTACTGGGGATTGAACCCGCAACCTGGGCCTGTGCCCTTGGCCACAATCAAACCCGGGATCCTTAGTCCTCAGGCTGATGCTCTATCCACTGAGCCAAACAGGCCAGGGCAACATTTTAAGATTTTTGTATCTATGATTATGAATGAGATTGATGTACAGTTTTCAGTTCTAGTTGTGTTTTTGTATTTGCTTCAATCTAAACTCCAAGCTACAGAAAGTGCCCTTTGCTCCTGTTCTATGGCAGGGTTTGTATAATTTATCCTTAAATCTTTGTGTTAAGTGTTAATTGTTTCCTTAATTTTTTGGTCAAACTTGCTGGTGAAGCCATCTGGGCATGCAGTTAATTTTTTTTCGCATGGGAAGGTTTTTAATTATGATTCCGTTTCTTAAAGCACCATTCAAGTTTTATGTTTCTTGCGACTGTTTTGATAAGTCCTATTTTGTTAATTTTTTTCAATTTGTTCACAATTTTAAACTTTGGAATAAAGTTGATTGAAGATACTCTTTAATTATCTTTGTCTGCAATTATGTCTCTTTCTGTTTTATTCATCAGTCTTCATTAAAGATTTAGCATGTTTCTTAATCTTATCAAATGGACAACTTATGCCTTTGTTGGTCTTCACTATTTTATGCTTTTTAATTTCTGCTCTTATTAATATTTCCTGTTCTTTCTTTGGGTTTCTTTTGTTCCTAATGTCCTAATAAGATACATATTTAGCTTTGTTATATTTAATTGTTCTTATTTTCTAACATTTATTTCTTAATCTCAGTAGCTTTAGCTTCATCTTTACAAGATTAGTATGTACTAAATTTGTTACTCAGTTGAAAATATTTTTAAATTTGTCTTTCTTCTTTGATCCATGAGTTATCTTATTTCATTTTTAAATGTATTGGGGTGTATTTAGTTTTACAAGACAAAACTTTCTGTATCCTTTATTTTTTCACTTTTTGTTATTTGAAACTACCTTTCTCACCTTTATGTTTGATGGGAAGGTTCACTAGTTATAGAATTCTAGGTTGGAACTACTCTATTCATGTAGTTTCCTTTAGCACTTCGAAGATATTCTCTTGCCTTGTGAGTTTAGTAATTTCTTTTTTGGAGGGCTGGGAGGAAGTCAACTGTCATCTAATTATTGCCGCTTTGAATGTAATTTGCCTTTTTTCTCTGGCTACTTGTATAATTTTACCTGCACTAGTTTTTTGCATTTTTCACTATGATGTGGTTAAGCATAGATTCCTTTAGTTCATCCTTTTGAGGGTTTTGAGGGTTTTTTGAATCTTAGAAAAATGTATTAAATGAATTTTGGAAAACTCTCAACCATTGGTGGAAGTTATTTAAAATTACCTGGACTAATTACTGCATTTTTCATACAAGAAAACATAAAGACAGTATAGTTAAGTTGCCTGGATTTAAAGTTGTAATTAATTTGTTATATTACAGTTATATTTGGTATGATTAAATGCATAAATGCCTATCTATATGTCTGTCTATGCCACAGTATTGCCAAACAATGGGGTCTCACACCTTAAGAAAATGATCTGAGTTCTCTCTTTCTGGAATTTAGGCTGTGGATGGAATGTCTTGCAAATGGAGTTGACTTCATATTAGAATTACCTGCAAACTCCACAAACAGTAAGTGAAGTTAATAGTGTACTAGGTTTTTATGGCTTCTTACGTATGCTAGGAACATACTTAAGTTTGTTTGTTTTATTGAATTTTTTATATTTTAATTTACTATTTTATACTTCATTCCCCTTTATTTTTGCCATTATAATGACAACGGAGCATTATTCCTTCAGCAGAGGTGACCAGAGTTCTCATCTTTTTCCAACCTTTGGGAACTTCGTTTATTTCTGGGAGCCTTGAGTTCCTTACTTTTGTTTCCTCATTTCTGTTATGTGCTACTAAATTTGAATATTATTTTATTTTTATGTTCATTTTTTAAAATTACAGCTTACATTCAATATCACTTTTAGTGTCAGGTGTATGGTTCTTCACTTCTAAAAGGAGGGATTGGATTAGATGATTTTTGTACTTGAGCCATCCATTTCTTAACAAAATTCTTTTGCTTGTGGGACTTGTGAACTAAATGTTAGTGTCCCACCAAAATTCATATTAAAACCCTGCCAGTGTGATGGGAGGTGGAGCCTTTGAGGGTGATTAGGTCATTAGGGCTTTGCTCTCATGAATGGGATGAGTGCTTTTTTAAAAAGGACTCCAGAGGGCTCCCTTGCCTCCTTTTTTTAAAAATTGTTTTATTGATTTGGGAGAGAGAGAGAGGGGGAGAGAGAGAGAGAGAGAGATCTGCTGCTTCCCGCACTCTTCCTACTGGGGATTTAGCCTGCAACCTGGGCATGTACCCTGACGGGGAATCTAACCTGCGACCTTTTGATGCATGGGATGCAGTTCAACCCACTGAGCCACATGGGCCAGGGCTCCCTTGCCTCCTTTTAGGCCAAGCGAGGTTACAGTGAAAAGATGGTTGTCAGTGAGGATGCAGGCCCTCACTAAGCAAAGCTGCCAGCAGCGTGGTCTGGGACTTCCCAGCTTCCAAAGTGGAGAGAAAGAAATGTTAGTTGCTTCGAAGCCATCCAGTTTATGGTGTTTTGTTATAGCAAAATGGACAAAGATAACCTCCAAGAGGCAATATTGCACACTCGGTTGGATAGCTGAGCATTTCTCAGTTTAGCCATTCAAGCTAAAGCTAGGCATTTGGGACTCATCCGTGCATAGATAGCATCCAAATCACGAGCTCAAATGAAGCTACCATGGGACGTAGTTGGAGAAGAGAAGAAAAGACTGAGCAGCTATAGCCAGGAATATAGGTTAAGAACTAAGAAACCAAGTATTTTGGGAATTAAGTGTGAAAGTGTTTCAAGAAGAACAAAGAGTGTCCCATTGTATCAAACGAGGCTGATCGTGTGGGTAAGACCAGTACTCAAGCCCTGACTGCTTTGGCTAAGTGGATAGAGCATTGGCCTGTGGACTGAAGGGTCCCGGGTTCGATTCTGGTCAAGGGCATGTACCTTGGTTGCGGGCACATCCCCAGTGGGGGGTGTGCAGGAGGCAGCTGATCGATGTTTCTCTCTCATTGATGTTTCTAACTCTATCCCTCTCCCTTCCTCTCTGTAAAAAATCAATAAAATATATTAAAAAATATCAGTACTCAAAGTTTACTGCTGGCTGTAGCAATGTGGATGTCGTGGGAGACCTTTGCCAAAAGCACTGGTTTGGTCAAGGGATGGTGGGAGGTGATCCTCTTTATTGGAGTTCATGAGCATGTGTGTGTGGGCAGGGGAGGGAACTGGAGTTAGTATAGCAACTCTCCGAAGGACATTTGCTACAAATGGGAACAGAAATGGCGTTGTAACTGGAAGAGGACAGGTTCCTATTTTTGTTTTTTATTAAGGGAGAAATTGGGTAATTGTAATGATGTTTATATACTGATAACAGTGGTCCAGTACAGAAAGAAACATTTCTAAGACAGGAGATAGTGGGAACACTTACAGAACTGATGCTTTTGAGGAGGCAAGAAGGATCTGGTACATGAGTGGGTTGGCCTTCCCTAGGAGTTCAGTGTATTTATAGGAGGAAAGTAGTTTGTGGGCACATTGGAATGTCAAATATGTTCCATTCATGGCCTTGTGGACACACGATCCCTTATAGCTTGGTGGGGTCATGTAACTGATTGTGGCTAGTATTAAGCAATACCTGTCATTTCTGTGCTATAGCATTTAATTGTCAGTGTGTAAATCTTCAAAAATTATTCTTCCCTCTGCCACAGTGACTGGTAATGTTCTAGAAACTGATTGCTCATCAGCCTACATCCCTGAGTAAGGAAAACAGAGCAGATCCTCCAGCTGACCATTATGGACATCTATTGTCTTCTGTTATTTTAGGCTATTGTTATAGCATTAGCTAGCCTATCCCAAGTGTTATGGGTACAGATGTAGATGGAAGGACAGATATAATGGCGGGGGCTTATGGAATGTCTGTCAGGGTTGCATGTAGTTTTCCAGTGAAATAGGAAGCTGTGGGTGAGGATGGGTGATGAGGCATTGGCAATTTGAAGAGAGCAAATGGGATGAAATAGTCATTTGGGAAAATCTGAGAGTAACTGAATCAGCAAAATGTATCATGATTATCAGATAGCTCACAGGGCCCCTTTGAGGTTGGTGGCCATGATTAAAGTGAGTGTCAGTATGGATATGTTTTTCTTCAGTAGCTGTTGTCTGACTGAGAATACACATGATGCAGACAAAGAACTGGATTTAAAGAGGGGCTGGGTTTTGCCAGGGGAGAATCACAAATTGAGAAACTGGAAAGGGAGTAGAAGACACATACAAGAGAGTACTTAGCATATTCAGCCTCAGGGCAGTTGACATTGAAGACTGAGAGACAGTAAAAGTCAAACTCCTGTCATGTAGAGGGTGGTTTAAAGTTTACAAAGGCACTGAATTTTGCACATAAAAGATGGTACATAAAATAGTCAGCTCTTTTTTTAAATTAAGGGATAAGGAGAAAGCCTCTTGTGTACACGTTTATCCCTTGTGCCCCAGGAAATTACTGCCATGGTGGGCGGTGGCCCTTCCTCCCTTCCTTCCTTCCTTCCTTCCTTCCTTCCTTCCTTCCTTCCTTCCTTCCTTCCTCCCTCCCTCCCTCCCTCCTTTCCTCCCTTCCTTCCTTCCTCCCTTCCT